>JAQFXM010000713.1:0-42908 GCA_034693345.1 Entomobrya multifasciata | reverse complement strand
TTAAAAGGTGCTCAGCATGGCCACTCGGGATTTTCGAAAATTTGCGTCACCGGGTACTTTGTAAGAAATATCACGTAAGGTAAAAAGTCAAAAAGGCAGTAATAATCATGATGCTGTTATAATAGTATCAGTATGGCATCATGATGTGGAAAATTATGCTGCTGCCGATGCCATACCGCCACAAAGATTAATGTGACATGATAGTAGTGGCTTTAAATTCATTGAATGTCTTCTCATTTTATGCGTTAACCATGTACGATTTGATTAACCAAGCAACAAACCAGCAAAAAGCCGGTATCAATAGATTCTTCATAACCAAAAAGTAATTTCATAGTAACTAGAATTACTCGGCAAGTGGCAAGGTAAAGGAGAAGCGTGGAAGGTTCAGTAGCAATAGAGCACACACTTCCAAAAAATATTGCTAAGGTACTCATTATAGATGTAGATACGAACAAACAGATAAAATTATCCTTTCCGAGATTCAGTCAGTCAGTTGGTGGAGCAACTATTTGGTAATAATCGCGATCAGCGTGATTATGGCAATAATAACGATAAAACAAGTCAAACTTCTTTTTGAGGTGCATCACCGGTGCATTGTATCACTACAATTTTCGGATACTTGCTGCCTTTAAAGGAAAAACTTGGTATGCATTCATGCAAGATATCTAGAAAAACAACCTGATGTGATTTTCTATTACTGCACTGCATTCTTCATCCGCATCCTCTACTTCCTCCAGGAGCAATAGTAGCCGTAGAGCCAGATTAGTATTACTACTTTACGTTAATCATACCGGCAGCAAAACAGAAGAAAAGAGAGATTTCGATTACACGTGCATAAAACTAGAGAATATTGACTAAAGTTTGTGTGAAATGGATAAAAGCAGAGAGCAGGATTCCAGGAAGCCACACTCCACTCGTGTAAGATAAGAAGGAGTGATAGCGATAATAATGCAATTCGTTTTATTCTCCATTTCCTTCCACCAAACACTACTGACTACTAGCCAGCCCTACACAACCTTTACGGTGAAGTATATGGTATGATGTAGTGGAAGTGGAAAGTGGAGGTACTTGTTTGTATGTTTGTGTACTTTCACAAAAGACAGTTAAGCTATACATCAAATCACCGTTATGAAATTATGAATCACATAAAAATTTGCTAGAGCGGCACAGGTAAATTTTTTCTGTTTCACTACAAACTCTGGTGCCTGAGTTTCCTGGGAAACTTGAGTGACTAGCAACTGGAGCAGCAAATTTGGTAGTAAACTTGCACATAAAACGTAATGTAGTGTTGGTAAAAAACAAACGGCTGAAAAGATAACACCCACCACCACCGGAAAGTAGCGAAACTCAAATACATACTAAAAATACCTCTCATAATCGTAATTTTTGGTGAAGATGTTATCTTTATGCGAACATGCAATATCATTATCTGGTTTAATGTTGATTGGAGGAAACTATGCAAAAAAGGGGAAACTGGAAAAACAATTCATTGTTTGGTTCAAAGGCAAGTTGGTTATAATTTTACCAAGTTTTTTTTGGTAATAAAACTGGCTTGTGTTTTAACTGCATGATGCTATCAGGATTTGCTTTGGTGACGACATTGGCGGCGGCAAATACTTTATTATTTTGCAGACAAACAACAATCACAATCATAAAATACATAATCGTGCGTGTAGACTGAATGTTTTAGATATTATTACATGAAGATTGGTATGATAAATTTTTTGCATGCCTTGAATGATGCATGCTCCATGCTTCCAATAAATATGAATGCAATAGTTTATCTTTGATCTGATCCGAGAAGAAGAAGATGCAATCCGAAGATTCATACAAATATTCACCCACAATTCTCCTTCTTTGGATTACCAGTGTAATGACGTAGAAATAAGCTGAAAGAAAATTAGTAGACCGGTTATTTTCCTCACCCAATACTCATGTACTTTTCACTGTGCATTCACATAAAACATGCAAAGAGTTAAACTGTATTCAACTGTTTTGTTTACCTTTTTGTCTTCATCATCGTCGCTATCAATATCATTTTCATCACTCATTGCTTAGCAAACTGAAAAGTAACCAAACGTAAACTTTATACAAAACAAGCCAGAATTGTTTCAAGTTGAAGTAGTGCAGTACAGTTTCGTTGGGGTGGAGGCGTATTACATTTAAAACGTACGATATGCATTTTAAGAAATGGGGAAACATTGAGCGAGCATTGCATTTGAGAGAGAAAAAAAGACCTGAGGGAAAAACAGGAAATGGATAATGTGTTTTTGTGGATTCCGCTTTAAATATTATTCTACACATTTATTATGAACAAGACACAAGTTTACAATTCAAAAAAAAAAGTCCCAGAACACAAAGCAAGTAGAATGACAACAAAAAATACCCATCTTCCTTCCTTCACCTCTCCTTGTATCATTCATATCAACATCATCCCATTATAACATAACATTGCAGAGCAGACATAAGCCAGCAGGATAAAATGAGCGACCACCAAAAACTTTGCTTTTATGGTGATTACTTTACTTTTTTTGTGATATTTCGCTGTTTACTATCTTTCACATTTATTAGTCAGTGCAATTCGTCTTTCTTTTCTTTGTCTGCTAGACACGTACCTGTGCATTGCACTGTACAAAGTTTGCAGACAGCAGACAATATGGAAAAGCTCGGATTTTTCTTGCTTGGTTTAAATTCAAAAAGGCAAGGAAATATGTATAACAATCTTTTAATACTCAAGTATATTGTAGGCCAGCATGATACCACCACCACCACAAAGTTCAAAAAATAGTCTCCTCAAACGGAATTATGCTTTTTTCTTATAACAAATATAATAATAATATTCAACAGCGTGCGGGAGCGAACCAACAACATATCACAGAAATTCGGTATATTATAACTTGTTTCTATAGATACATAAATACATATATGCCCAAATACCTACCTGAGACCTGAGCAGCAAAGTACTATTATTACCGGCAGGTTGAGGTAATTTTTTCCACATTCCTGACCAAAACTGTGGATTTAAAGTTTATTATTCCTGTGCTCCATGGAGATCATCATTAGTGTGAGCATGTATATAAGTCTTCGTCATCCGTCGTGTGCCTCTAAGCTTTTTACAATAGCTTGTTTGTATCTTTTATCCGCACTTGTTATTATACTGCTGGGCTATATGTTACATGTGTGTCTGATGATGATACGGTGAAAACTACACTTTTTCATTTGATTTTACCATGTAAGGGCAAAAGTCTCTTTTTCTGGTGTCCTCCACCGCGCCGCCAGTATCAGTATCAAAAAATACTACAAGGCATCTTTAAATTTTAACGGCAGCGTAAATGCAATGAAATGATAACTAAGCCAAAAAATCTTATAAAATATGATGACGATACTTTTGTGTACACAGTCAGTGCACATGGGAAAGAAGATTCACATAAGTTACCAGTCGCCACAAAACCACTACAAACAACAGGTAAGCATAAAATGCCAAAAGTCAGAATTACTATTTGTATCTACGCATATTATCGAAACTTGCTATGTCGATTTTTTACTGTGGCAATTCTTGCCGAAAAATTTCTCGTTGAATTTTATTAATCTTACTTACAAATCATGATGCAGTATTTACAAAACTTTATCAGCTAATTATGTCTGTCTGCAATATTTTTCTCTCGATAAATCTATTTTCCCACATTTGAATATGACAAACACTTTTACTATCAATGTATTTCGACAATTTGAGCAGGAGCAAGAAAATTTTCTGACGTTTTATTGGCTCTACGAACAACAATCACCTTGTTATTTTAGGCTTTCCTTTCTTGCACACACAAAGATGACATGTTATACGTTCTTGGCCTTTGCCATACCATTGTCATGATGATGATGATCAAAACCACTTGCCAAAGAAGTGAGAATATATGGGTATGCATTATCATTAAAATTACAGCGTTATTTTTAAACCCCCAGCTAACTCTCAAACTCAACTAGTTCAAGCACAGGCAAAAGTGCTCATCAACAACAGTAGCTTAGTAGATGTATAGAGGTTAACTTTTATGCCTATTTAAACTTTAAAAAATAGTAGATGAATAAAAAAGTTCCTATCAAATAACTAACTCAACCACCTACAATTTTGGGAATAATAATGACAGGCACACACACACACAGCAGGGAAACCGCAAAAGAAAAGAATGCAAAGAAAGAAAGACCAAGCTGCTACTTTTCTCTCGCCATGTTTTTCAATGATGTTTCGTGAGATTGGAAAAGTCAAGCTTTAAAGAGTTGTGAAGTAGAAAAAAAATTGATATGATTTTTACCACAATGACGAAGATGAAGATACATATTTTGGTTATTTAAAAGAATGCATACCTAAAAACATACTTGCATGAATACACATACCGATGATATACAAATTAGACAATACCCGTCTGCAAAAGCCGTCTAATTTACAACTCAATCTTGATTTTTGGTATGTGTGTCTGTCTGGATGAAAAGTGGTTGACGGGAATACTTCTAATAAATAACATGCACTTTTCCAGGAAACCACATTTCGTGAAAAAAATATTACAAAAATATTTTCGCTACTTTAGTATTCATCGTTTCTATGAAACAAGATCCATTGCTATTCTGAACTTGCCTCTGACCACAACAATGAAAATGTGCTTGATTACACGCTTATTGTTTACAATCTTGTGTAATAGTCAGAGTTAGTGCTTGTGGTATTTATTTATAATATACACCATTTTAAGAGGATTGATCTTATTGTTAATCTATGAATCTAGTAGTATAGTAGTATGCTTTAGTCAACGACGGTACGATAGCAAAATCTTCCATGCATCTCCAATTCAATACAATAGTTTAACAAGTCATTGCCTTGCAACTTAAATACGTAGGTACACAACGACTTATTTTGGAGGATACAATTTTTATGTTCTGTGCACTCACTCATAAATACCTACATTTTATTATCATCACTAAGTTTTTTTTGCTCTTTCATAAAATCGTGATATTAGTTTTTTTTGAAATCTTCTGTTGCTGACTGAATGTCTGTGTTGTTGTGACGCTGTAAGTAGCAGAGTAGGTACACTAAATACACAATGAAAGTTTGAAGTTTGTTCTGTGTGGTTAGTGTCTTATTATTATTATTTTCTTCTTAAATATAAAGAAGATACATACACAGTGAGAGAGAGAGAGAGAGAAGAAACAAACGAGCAATTTTCTAAGAAAACGAAGTAAAGAATAGAAAGAAGAAGAACAAGCACAGATTACAGCATAACATAAGTATATAATACATGATAATAACACCAAAAAATCTAAATATAAAAACAAGCAAGTAATACACTTTAGTATAATAGATAGACAAAAGATGTAATAATAATGCACTTTACACAAAATGTTGAATAATATGCATTGTGTGTTGTATAAGGTTTTTTTGGTGTTATCTCACTCTACTTACTGTTCCTTCGTACAATACACATCTACACCATTTCCTCTCTCTCTTTTGTCCCAACAATGAACGTGTAAAAAATCGCATTTTTAGCCTGTTCCTCAGTTCAGTATATATCCTTGTCTGTATCTTAAAAGAGTTTCAAAAAATGTAGGTAGTAGGTATATGCATACATACATGACATGACTACTGCTACGAAAGTACGATAAATTTGATGTAATTTTTTGCAAAGAATTGCGCTGCGCGGCGTAATATATTGTTCCACTGGTGTTTTTGATGATATTGATGATGCTTCGTTTCAAATTTGCTGGTAGCAAAAAGTAAGTAAATAGGTAGTGTTTAAAGTATACAGGCTTCGTTAGTTACTCAGTCAGCACAAGGCACAAGGTAGTTTGATTTGAGCTAGCCATTATTACCCCTGTGTGCTCACTGCAAAAATATAATTAAATATCATGAATTTCTTTCCTATTTCGGGTATTCTGCTCTACGTTTTGTTACATATCTATGTACTCTACACGTTAAACAATGATAGTGTACTTATAAACATGGAGAGTTGTTAGCAATTCTTGCGCTGAGATTTGGCGTTACAAAAAAAAGTTTCAAGCATTTTGTGGCATTTTAGTGGCTTTTTGGTAATAATTCGTTTAGATTAGAGCTTCAAAAGCTGATATTTTGTGAAACAGATAAGTGATATGATACTGATATGATGATGGTGGGATAATAAATGGTTTCTCAAATCATCAGTAGCAGCTCAGGTCAGTTTAACTAGCCTTACTGCTTAGTTTCTTTCTACACCATTTTACAAAGTACAATACAACAGCACCTTTTAGCTTTTTCTTTATGAATAATCATGATTATCATTAACATCGCCATTAAACTTTAGGTACAGTGGTTTCCATTTGTTAACCATGCATGTTTCGTTTGAATCAAATCTAAGATTTCATAAAAGGTTGATTGTTGTGAGTATACACGGTTATCTATTTCATTTGATCTGCTGCTGATCTGGGCGATGAATGAAAAAAAGTAAAAACCAAGTAACCAACTAAGGCTTCCCTATTCCTCTCCTCCCTCCAATTCATTATTAAAATGTATAATTTTTTTGGTGTATTTCATATACACCCGACTCAACTTCACATGTCTACATAATATTACTTGTTTATTCATTTTCCACACATGCACCCAGTATCATATTCAAATTTACCCTTCTTCTTTGGCTGGAGTGGAGTTTATCCTGTTTCCGCCTAGCTCACTTTTGATTTTTTGGTGTTTAGTAAAAGGCTTGTTTGACTCTCTTTTCCGCCTACTTCTCCATTTTATCAAGTTTAGTGTACTTCCTCCTTCACTTTTGTTTCCTCTTCTTTTCCTATTTTACTTGACTGTGTGACTGTACTAATATACAATGATATATGCACATATAAACGACAGACAGGAGTGTTGTAGGTAGCGTAACGCCACCGCACCAGGGTAGATTCTTTTTTGGTGCATGCGAATGCTCCATTTGACTCACCTTACCTTTCATCATGATCATTCTTCCCCCACAAAGAAATCCCCATTAAACATGGTACGTGAATGAATGCCCCATCATTTGTATTTGAACATTACTACTTCTTATTTCTCTGGTTTACTATGACTCGATGTAATACATCCACCAGCTCTACAACAAACAAAACGCCACAAAAATGAGCATCCCAAGAAAAGTTGAAAGCATGAGTCGGGGGCATTCCCCGCGTATGCATAAGCTTTTCATACATGTTTCATGTCGTTTCCCGTGCCCCGTGCTTGTTGTATTTTCTAAAAGTCAGTCATTCATCTAGAGGCGCTTGCTTGCATGTTAGTATGCAATTGCCAACCAAGCATGTATGCTCTTTTTACTGGACTTTTACAAAAGAAGAAGAAAAAACGTACAAACGATCAAATTTACAGACTATATAGAAAAAAGTACATATTTATATAGAGACAAGACTACTACGTAAAATCCGAATAAATTCAAGTCAAAAAGGCAAGAGCAGAGAAGATTGAATAAAATGTCCTGTACACCATGCCACACCAACCGGCACCACCATCACCTCATCATCGTCCCTCTTTTCCATCTTCTTTCACTTCTCATCTCTTCACATTCTTCGCAGCAGCGGCCTTTTAAACTGCCTCCTTCCTATTACAGCCTAAGTATATTATGTTTACTTCTCGCTTGCTTACATTTTACACAGACTGTCAGTTTTGCTTGCCAGAAATTTCCAAGAATATCTACACCGAAAAGTAACGTCGCACACTCTTCTTTCCGCTCTACGTTCATTTTATGTTATAAAGCACAAGGCTATTCGACTGCGTTGAATCTTTGCTTTTCATTTCCATGGACAGAGTGGTTTCCATTCTACTTCGACAATTTGACATCCTGTTTATTATACTCATCTCCGATTTTATACAAGATTTCAATTTGGTTAGTTAACTCTTTCATTCTGTGAAAAAAGTCAAGATAGTTGGTATTTGTATACCAAAGAGGATTTTTTTCAGTATTCCCTTTTCCGCAAATCCCGATATAAGCTGAGGAACTTTCAAAGAAAGTTTCAAAATGCTATTGCACTCTAGTTGACTGACGAAAACTGCTATGACGATGATAAAGATTATGACGATGATGATGATAGTGTGAGATGCACACATGCTTTGCATATCAACTGCATAATAATAACTTTGGTAGCTAGTAGAACTACGAAATACGACGACTATTACTTAGGGAACTAAAAAGCTGCTAAAGAATTCGTTACAAATAAACACATCGAACACGGTTTAAATACTTACCGCATTAAAAACTGACTCAAGTCAGTTTCAGTGTAAGCGTTCGTGAGTTGAAGTTAGTGGAGTGAAGTGCATTACATGCACAAATTATGCATTTAGGCATTATGCATTCTAAAAAACAAAGTAACGACGACGATTGATGATGAACAAAAAATTGTTTTTGGAAGATGAGCTCTCGCTTGTTCTTGTGTAGGTATATATACTCTGGCTGCAAACCACGTACTCCCACAACAAGAACTCTTTTTTTCTTCGTGTGGCTATGGCTTCGTCTTGAGTAACTTCTTAGCTCATTTACGGCTTTTAGCATGCAAGACGACAGCATATTCGCTCATTTGAAGTTACCATTAGCATCACGACACCACTACCACCAAGTATCATCATCGTCATGTTTGCCATCACGATTTTTCAAAGTTTCTCTTCTTTTTCTTCTTCATCATCTTGAAAGATTTAGGAAAAATATCGATAAAATGTGTGCGCTCTTTTATTACTACTACAGCTTTTACAACAGAGTTTGATTTTACTGTTGAGTTGTTACGGCTGTTACCAATACCAATGCAATATAATCATGTGAGTGAACATACCGAATACGGATTTTTGTTCAAAGAAGAAAGATGTACCTTTCATGATGATCATTCAAAGTGAGCAAGCTGTGTTTGCTCTCGGTGCTGCCTGGCTGGCTGGGTTGGGCCATTTTCTTGGATTTGCTCGCTGGGTTTTCCTTTTATTTACCATCTTAAGATTTGTTGCCTGTCTACCATTAACATTAATATTTTTCTGAATTTCTGCTTGCAGAGGTGTTCTTATGTGCTGAAAGTGCATGTATGCCTTGCTCTTTCTGTATTTTATATAAAAATATGGATAAAAATGGACGTACATGGAAGTGGCATACAGGCACGTTATGTTGTATTCCTTGTCCAAAGAATCACGAATTCACAATTTTCAAAAGTGATTGAGGAGATGGAAAAAGTAGAATTTTGACAAAAATCAAGAAGCAAACAAAGAACATGCAAAAAAAGCAAGAGATTTTTTACAAGCTCGCAGAAGGCATGTCCATATTTTCGTGGAATGTCTTTTCCTTCGAAACAATTCCTTCTTAGTAAATAAGCTAGGAGGAATGAAAAAAACGAGGAGGTGGGAGAAAACGAATTCGTATTCAGTCTGCACTCCACTTGCACTTGACTACGTTTTGTATTATTTAAAAAAATAAGTGCTATTATACTGTCAGTAATATATTCACAATATTTACATGCAAAATACCAAGTAGAATATTTTTTATTCATTTTTAAATGCACTCATCCAATTTGTTATTTAAACACATGCCATTAACGTAATGTTTTTTCGACTTCAAAGCAAACTTACTTAAATGAATCGTGCATTCTTTCCGACATGACAGAGAATCAGTAACAATGATGATGATGATGTCGGCGAAAATCCATCCAACTAAAACGTAGGTAAAAACATAATAAAATGGCATGGTAAAGTTCCATTAAAATTCAATTCGAAAAGTGTACAAATTAGCCTACCAGCATTGCATTTTCTAGTTTGCTGCATATGCACATAACATGCTCGTGTGTATATTTCTTCTTTCTGTTCTTCCAATGTCTCGAATTCAAGTCCAAGGTTTCAGAACAAAATAAGAATGCAGTTTTTGCAGACGCAGACTAAAACACTCAGATAAGCTTCTCTTTTAACATATAGCGCATCCCTATTCCATCCCATATCCAGCGTCGCATATTAAAAGTGTACTGCAGCCCGATATTAAAAGAAATCAAGCTGTATGGATATTTTTTGTGCGACTCATCCCAAATCCACCACCTCCTCCCCCGTCATTTCCACAATACAAACAACAAATACAAACAACGCATCTTATTGCTCTTCTCGTCCATTTCTAACTCTACACCTTCTTTCTTCCATTCCGTAGTTTTCCGTTCTCAAACAAAGTTTTATGAGACGAATGCAGAATGCAATGCTAATGCTACATTTAAGTATTCTCGTTTTTCCCCTTGTGCTTTAACTTTTCTCGTTTATCTTACGTTTTCTCTTGCGTCTTGCTTATTTCCAATGCTAGAGCATTTGCATTTTTACCTCAGGAAATCACAAAAAAGTATGATAATAAATGTTCTAACAGAAAAAAGTTCACTGGACCTAAATAATGTGTAAAACGTTTCATGATACTGATCATGATACCCATCACTCCAATATTTCGATTTTCTCTACTGAGTATTCGTGAAGGTATGATGACATGACATGATGACGATAAAGCCATAATAAAAGCAAACCCATGCTGCTCTGCTCCTGCCGCCTCTATTGCCATTATATGTTGTCCCTGTGCCACTGGCCGCTGCTGGTGTTCTTTTTTGCCTTTCTAAATATTCTGCACTCCTCAAGTACCAGCAAGCAAACACTCAGAGCTCCCCATCAAACAAGAGAGTTGAGACCTCTCAAGTAAAATATCTAAGTACAAAAACTTGTAAAAAAAGAGATGATGCCTTTTTTACATTTTCTGCGGTTCGGTACGGTATAAGGTGGTGTTAGTAAAGTCAAAAGAGGAGGCAATATATACCACCTTCAATACAACCAAAGGTACAAAAGTACACGTATAATGTTTCAAGTTTAAGTTTGAAGACATGGATATAGGGTACAACAGTGTTCCGTCGTCGCCACCGTACATGTATACCACATTTAGAAGAAGAATGACTTTGTTTTCATCCTTCTCGATATGCTCGCATCAAGCAACAAACCAGCAAAAAAAACTAAGAAAAGAACGTTATCTCATCCGAAATACCATACCACACCATCATCATCATCTCATCACATCCATCCATATCACCCCCACCACATCAGGAGCAGCAGCAAAAAGACTAAGGTTTTGAAACTCATGGGATGTGCATTCATACACAGGCAAAAAGTAAGACAAGAAGAAGAAAATCCGTTCGCTATCCACCTCCTCTTGAATTTAGATTTAACGAACAAGAGGCAAAAAAATGCTCTGCTGATATTACATTCATATTACATATATACAAACATACATATAAATTATAGAATACGCACTGCCAGTGAATTACTTCAAACATCTTCAGTTGTGTTTAGTTTTTTAAACGTTGCTCTTCATCAAAAATCTGCTGCTATATCTGATGTTGCTGCTTTTATGTATATGTGATGTGATGTAACTTGCATATTATTTTTAAACAACTACACATTTCATAATGGCATAACATACTGTGTTATACATATATGGCTACGCACGGCTGGTGCTGCTAAGTCCTGCCATTTCTTTTCCGTCTGCATTCATTCGTTCCGTCGTCCTCCCGTGCACTTTTCTTTCAAGCCTTTTGTGATTGAGAGATTTTTGTCCTCTTGAGCGCTGCTGCTGCTGTGCTTTCCTGTTCTCTTCTCTAACTTCAAAACTTTAGCATAATAGCAGAAAGCTGGACGACTTGGTTTAGATTTTAACTAGTATGTCCGCGTGTCCGTAAAATTATACATAAATGCGTAACAGCTAAATATATGTACATGTAGCAGTTAATTCCACCATTTAAATGATTTAATTATTTTACTAATGATGAGCGTTGACGAATCCAAAAAAATCATAAGATAATTCAAATTGACTATTCCGAAAGTCAGTTTGACAAATCGCAGTATTACCACATATTTTGCATCTTTTTTACTTTAATTTTAATTAATGAATCAAAGTTTAGGCCTCTTAAAATCATGATCATTTTTATCATTGCTAAAAAGCTACGTTTCAAAATCATTGCTTATTATTATTGTTAAGTTATACTACTTTGATCCATGCATTTTTTTGAAATTTCTTTTCAGCAATGCTTGGCTACTTGCGGCTAGCTTATTTTTCAATCTTTTGAACACTTTGTTCTCCATTCTCTTCAAAGTTACATACATAACTTTTACAGCAGCTTGGTAACCTTATGTCTTTTAGCAGCCCACTTAATCATGGCAAAGTTAAACCCGATGGATGCAAAATATATTGATGATGATGGTGGTTCGCTTTGACTGTGTAGTAGTAGTATGGATTATGACTGGTGTGTAAAATAATGTGTTTGCCATGCCCATCACATTTTTTTTTACTACATTCAAAACTTCATAAGAATAACTTTTGTTTCTAACTTTTCTTCTTCTTCTTCTGCATGAATGTGATGGTGTGTTTTGTAGAGGATCATATTGTTGTGTAGTAATGGAGAATAATTTTGTAGTATAGTAAAATAGTACGTACGATGTGTACGTACGTAGTAGTATAAAACCAATGGGAAATGTTGATCATGTCTTTTGCGTTGCGTACAACAGTAAATCCCTGTGCTCTGTGGTTTCATTTGGTTGGATTGCTTCCACACGTTTACATAGTATTTTCTACATTGATGATGACGATGAGAAAAAAGGTATAAGTATAAGGTATTATTATGGTATACAATACAAACAGAGATATAATAGTGATGGGGATGTTGCTGCCGTTATGTTATATGTATATGTTGTGATGCGAGTTCTCTTCTCTCTGAGTCGAGCTGATTCACTTCTGTACTCTTGTATTTTTGTCTCGTGTATTACTCAGAGTTAAAGTCAGAGAGTCGTTAACCACAAAGATAGCAATGCCATACTCGTGAAGCAGCAGCAGGAGAAGCAGTAACAAAAACAAATACACAAAAATATCATTGGAAAATATTCTGAACTTCAGCAGTTCACACACCACGCAGAGTAGTAAAACAAGCAAGCAAGAAGGGAATTTTATTCAAGTCAAGATAGAAAAGAGACGTAGTAAGTAAAGTACATATTTTTGAGCCGTGTGGTGTAGTAGACGTTGAAAGAGAGAGAGAGAGAAAAAAAGGAGAGAGAAGGAAAGTCAGGCTGAGAGCTGAGTCAGTTCGCCACGATAGTTGCATTAGTGAAGAGTACAACAATTTTATTACGTACACTTTTTTAGATGGAAAGGTGATTTTTTATACTTTTACACAAAACAGACAAGTTTTTCTCAGTTGATTTTTTTGATTTTTTTAGAAGTATAGCCAGAACTGTCAAATTTTTGTGAATTTTTTAGTATCTCTACGTTCTCCGCTTGTAACTAGCACTCTTCAGAGAGATTTTTGTGCTGAGTGAGTATAAAATTGATAAACTGTAATAATATTAATCATAGTTTTATGAAAAAGAGTCATCATCACAAGTCATTGTGAATTGATTTATAAACCCGGTATCCCTTTTGTAGTCAAACGACAAAGTGAAGTTTAAGAAGAAACGAAAAATCGCGTACTTTTTTAATTATCATTTGTAGAGTGAAAATTGCACAGCGAGCAAGATTTGCGAACAATTATATTTGTTGGACTAGAAACAAGTGATTTTTTTACTTTTCAGACTATCGTGTCTCAGTTAACTTTGGTACTTTTTTGAAACAAGTGGCAACTTGACAGTTTGTGAATAAGTTGATAAATAAAAAAACAGAAAGAATAGTGTGACAGTTTTAACAAGTTTCATAGACACGCTGAAGCCCATTATTTGCACAAAGCACAGGATCAAAAGAGGGAGATAAATAAACATTTACCCGAAACCGGTAAGTCTGAAAATTACTTTCATTGTAATTGGATCAAATTCTTTTCTTTTTTTCTATAAGATGATGCTTTGACCGACTTGTTGATAAAATCTGTATGCCAATGCAATGACATGCTTACACTTACAAATCGCAATGTTTTTGGTAACTACTCGCAAATAAGTTTTTAAAATGAACTTATTGTAACTTATTTCCAAATCTTCATCATAATTGGTACTCATATATGCACGGATATCTTGTGGTTAAAAAAATGACACAATTTTGTTCACTGCTACTCACCGCAAACATAATGTCAATGACAAATCAATGTGGAATCAGTAGTGCTGAAATCACACATTACTTCTCAGTAGTAATGGTACATAATATAACCAATAGCCCAGTTTTGAAACTAACACAAAGACAAACCAATTATTTTGCTGACATTTAAAGCGCTTTAATTTTACATATTTCCAATTGCACAAGTTTATGAAAATTGGACAACAGACAAACAAGAATTGTGATGATTCGATGATGACTCGTAGAGGCAAGTAGAGCAGAGTTACAGGTACAAATGGAATACTTGCAACTTGCAACGGACCGGGGAAAACTATTCATGCAGATTACCAAATTTCCATATTTTCTCACAAATATGATGGCTTTAATTCTCTACTAGCACTGTTCCTAGAATATTCTAATCCAAACACAAGGGATAATATGACATAAACTATGCAATGCATTATTATTTATGAAGCTACCCACGTCTTTGTTTTAGGCAACGTTTACGTGGAACGAAATTAATCAACTGTCAACATTAACTGTCGCGCCACCCAACAATGGGCTGATATTTTACTGCTGTTTTTGACACAAGGTTGAATTTTGGGAAATGAGAAAAATGACATTTAAACTTTTTAAAAATTCCTTTCTGTATTATTACAGTAAACAACATACACAATACAGTACACATTTATCTCTGCATCTGCAAATGGCCTGTTAAAATGCCAGAAATGGTGCATAGTCCGTCATCATCAAATTCATAATCACCGTCGTATTTTCCTAGTGAACTGAACTCAACTGAACTCTTCGTTCCTCCGTTTCATCAGCACACACATCATCATTTTCTTGAGCATATTTTAATGAATAGGTTGTCAACAAAATAAAAGTATTTCGATACTACGTGCCGTGTTACAGTTTATATATATTTTTTCTTTTCCTCATTTTGCTGCTGCTGTCACTTTTGCGACTTGACTTGCCTTTTCAGAGCGTTGCATATAAGCAGAGCACCGTTTAAATTGAAAATGTCAACTTTTTTACAAAATTTATAGCAGCGTGTTTATATGAGCGGTAAATGAAATGGTCCTTGCTTTACTGCTTCGTTCGTCGTGGTGATGATGAAGACTATCATGTGTAATAGCAGGACGTTATTACGTGGTAGAATTTTTAGTGTAAAAATTTATTAAGATTTATTCTCTTCCTACCTATTTGAGAACGTGACCGGCCAACGAAACAGTATATTTGTGTTAACAAATCGGCCCTTTTCCTCAATTGATCAAATCAGAAATAATCAGAACAAGAAAAATTAGGTAAATCAAGGGATTAAGTAAATCACTGAGAGTTCAGTCACAGAAAGAGACATACATTTTGCAAAAAATACTTTATGCATAAAAACACACGATTTTATGTATATGAATATTCATTTCATGCTTAATAATACTTGAGCCCCTTTCACAGCGACTAGCGCAGCGTCAATCGTTTCGCAGCTCGAAGCTAAATTTTATTGAATTTATTTGCAAATGCGCGTAAAATATGCAATAGAGCCCAAATGCACTGCACTGATGATCCTGTCATGTCGTTAGTAAGGCCTATTTTAAATTGCAAGAGAATTGAGCCAACACAGGAAACACATCGTCGCAGATTTTTTATTGTTATTATTCCCTGTTGCACTTTTTTGTTATAGTAATCATCATGTCATGAAATAAGGAGGCATGTGTAAAATCTCTCAGCAAAAATATCGAGTTTTTGCGTGCCGCCAAATACTTTGCCATGATGCCATAATAGGTATTTGCTCGCTTTCATATTATTATAATGCACGTCTGAATTTTTTTGACGAATTTTTTCGACATTATTATCCAAGCGTGACTCATTCATTTTATATGTGCATAATATCTAAAAAATATATATACAGTTCTTTTCACATGACTAATGTCATTCAGGTTGTTGATACCGGTGTTACATGTGTTAGATTTCATCATCACATCACCACCACGTTTAACACACCATCGACTCAGCAATCAGCTTTATACATACTCGGTACCACATTTACAACTTTGAATTTGAGAATCTGGTCACGATAGAGACCTGCTTGAGTAGTTATATTGCTATTATAGTGCTAAAGCTAATAATAATATTTGTATAGGAAATTGCATCAAATGATATGACACGACCTGATACCATCGAAACAGACAATAAACTGCAATATCAGAAATATCTTTTTATTTCCATGTTATACTCTTGTATTCGTACATGCTTTGATTTGATTTCATCAAACAATTTCATTTTTTTACTAAGAGAAGTAAGTGATAAACCATTGTAGACAAAGAAAAAAAAGACTAATATCGGTATCTATAGTGAAAATCATTGTGTATTTGAACGCATAATATATTGGCACAAACCACTACTGACCACACAATAATTGATTGATTTTTATGGTCAATGACGACGAACAATCATTATACATGATTCTTTGATCATTTCTCTATTTAAAGTAGTAATAAGCAACGCTACAAAAAATCACTGATTGGAGTAATTTAAAAAACATTGCGTTTCAATTCAATCACGTAAAAACAGTACAATCCCAAGTACTGAGTTGAGTTGTGCTTTATGTTTATTTCTGCATAGCTGACTAGTGTCAACTAGATAGAGAAGGAAACTTATTTGTAGAATTGGACCAATGCAACGCAAATACAATTTTCCAATTGTTTACAAAACCTTATTATTATGAAATGTTGTTTTGATAGCGTGAGGAAGAACGAGTAAAACACAATGCCATGGCGTCAGTCAGTGCGATTACTGACGATGAGAGAGAGCTGGCTTAATTTTCCATTTCGTGATGCAAATTGCGGCTAATGATTTTATAATGCAATCGGTAGCAATTTTGTGTCCAGAGGTGGAGCATATTTAGTGCTAAAAGGTCTCAACGGAAGCTAGTGTGATTGTTTGAATGAAAATTGTTTGATTGTTTGTTGTCAGGCATTGCATTATGGCATGAGGCTAAAGTATTTTTAATGCATCAATAGAAAACTCGAGGTTAATTTATGTATTGCAATTTTTTGAAGTTTTTACTCCTGCCGTCTATTATAAACTGTTACAAATAGCCCCACTTGCATTTCTTTCAGGTCAAATTGTAGTTAAGTGTGAGAATTCGTAATCAAGGAATCAATTTCAACTTGAAGTGAAATAAATACGCATACAAACATTGTACATAAATTAAACATAACTGCTTGGTTGAAATTAGTACTTGCTCATTAAGATGTGAAATAATTAGTTGTAAAAACACGTCACGGACAGCTAACGTATTGTTTTATATTTGAACCCGGTATCCGAGTTTTTATGATGAGTCGTTTTATTTAAGTTCCAACGTGAAGCCGCATGCAAATCGGTCGGCCCCACTTTATTTTGAAAGGAATACTGGTTTACTCATCTGAAAATGTAAATATGAGTACACATAAACAACATAAGAGCATGATCTATTTTCTGATCGTTAAGCAAAATTGTTTTTGATATAACAACCGTAGCATTTTACTTTTTGGCATTGTCATATTATTTTCAATCCTGCGGAAATATGATGTTTTTATTCTTATTGACCATCCATGTATATCTGGCTGGATAGATAATCAAAATACATCGGTACTCCAATGAAACAAAATGATGACTTCGTGTTTGGAATTTATGTAAGACCAGCAACTATACACACTTATGCATATGTTCATGTTCATTTATCGTTAATGACTCCCTCTTGTAATCATCATCATATCGCGTATCGTTATTATTGTTATTAGTCTAGAATCTTCGTTCTATAAACTTTTGTTTGTTTGTTTCTATAGTTTTTTTTGTGTTTGAAAAGGAAGCAGAGCAAATTGTTTCGCTGAGTAGGTAGCATCCTATTCATAATCTCATCATGTAATATTAAGTATATGCCGAGTTTTCTTAAGTATATATGTATTGGATTCAGAATTTCTTGTGAAGAGTAGGGGCTCAGTCATCATAATCACACACTTGCTTAATATTAAGTAGGCACCGTCAAAAACAAAATGGCATGGAATGTAGAAAAGTGTAACATATGTAGAAAATAAGTGGATGATGCAGATGATAGATGAGGAAAGTACTAATTTTTGAAGTAATCATTCTCGGCTAAGCAGGTTCTCCGGTTGGTCGAGCCTCTTAGTTTGTAGTTCCATTTTGTTAGACATGTTCACCATCATCATCTTCGTGCCCTGGTGATGATGCTAAGTAAGATGAACGCTTTCTTTCTAGTTAGACGCTTTGAGATTATTGCTACATATGTTTTTTCGCTAATAATGTGAGCACTTAGATTCATCATTCATGTGTACTTATGCAGTAGCAGTAGTAGATCACCGTATAATCAACGTTCAGTGGGTTCTATAAGTAAAGCATATAAGCACACGAGCGACGTGTTGATGAAGTGATGATCTGCTTTTCTCGCATGGATATTGTGAGAATGATGCATGATATATTCATGGTAAATGTGCACATGTGTGTATTACACATGACATGAAGTACATCATAGGGTGATGGTGATAAGCACGATGATGATGAAGTAGACAAAGATGAAAGAGGATTTCAAAGAATTATTGGTTTTCTATGACTTTTTCCTCACTTCTCTCATTAGCGCTTTTTTAACTTCACCAACTTAACACCAACAACAAATGCAGATATGGTGTATATGATATAATAATGTGTATTAGCTATATGTATAGTATTGGGGTGATATATTATTTTATGTATCAAGTTTTTGTATAGTTTTACAGGATATTATTTGCTAAAGAAGACAAAAGTAATCAAAACAGAAGCAAAATGACTGCTACTGCGAAGAAGTCATTAAGTAAATACATGGTTATGATTGCAGTAGTATGCTAAAGTAGACTCAACTGTAAGCTCTATGTTGCTCCTGTTGCATTGGATAATCAACGTCATCATTATTATGGTCAAGTAATTTGAGAGCTGTAGCAGAAAAACACTGACCATTTTTTACTTGAAGAAAATTCCTTAACAGCATATTATTTATATATAACATATACTTATACACATATAAAAAAATATGCACGGTAGTAAAGTAGTAATATGTACTTAAATATTTCAATAATATACTTTGGATGAACCTTTTTACATCGTAAAGTTTAAAATGTTTTATCTATCTGGTCTTGCGTTGAGTTATACGCATGTTGGGTTTTTGTAAAAGTGAAAAATAAGTATATGTACATATAATGATGAGTGATGTAAGTGTACGATATCTGCACTGCACATAAAAAGATATTTTACCCCACCCAATCTTCCACCGTGCAAATTGGCCTCAAATAATGGTCATATTAAAATTTATTCTTGCGCATTATCAAGTAATTCTGTTTTTCTTAGTCTTAATTTCTCCTTGTGCATTACTAATTGTCGGTAGGGTAAAACCAAACAGTCAGAGCGTGTGATCTGACGTGAGTGACTGGCAGATTTGAAAAAAAAAACTCTTTTTTTTTACAATAATCCCAAATGATAAATTGAATGAATCGCTGTTGTTTGACACACTATCAAGTGAAGTGCAAAAAGTGTGGGAGTCTCTTGTAGAATAACAGAGAAAAATTGGAATCGTGCATCATCATCATCACACCACCTCACTCACAAACACGAGGAGGACCGAAATGTACTTGTTAATAAGCGTACAATTGTTTGGTTATGATTTTTACTAAAAACATTGTTTTAAACTTTGTTCCGTTTGTATAAAACAATTTACACAGAGGTATACACATAAAATACAATACAAGTCTGTTGTTGGGAGGGAGATAGAGATCACCAATCAGAGTAACCGTAAAAAGTCGTAAGTTGTTATTTTGGATGATACGATAAGAAAAAATACATTTTTTTCTGCATAATGGTCATGCTTATAAAAGAGTTCTTTCTACTTTTTCATTTTTATTGCCATTTCATTATGATTATTGGCAAAAAAGCTCATTCAATTTAAGACTTGCAACGCAACAAAGGCACCTTCACGAACTTTTTTATTAATATTTTGAACAATAAGCAGCAGAATAGACAGAAAGGCTTGGCATTGTTCATCATGTGCCTTTTTGCCTGCTGATTTTTGTGAGATGAAGTGAAGGAGGAGGAGTGAAATGAATGGGAAATAGTGAAAGAACCAAAGAAAAAGAAAGAGTAGTGCAGTCGCAGTCACAGTGTTTCTTTGATCTTTTTTGATTGCTTTGCTTACAGCAGCAAGACGAAGACGTAGACGACGCGACGTGCGTTGTATTCGCTCAGTCATTCGATTAGTTGTCTTGGCATGGCAGGGCATGGGTTGACTTGACTTTTTCCCTTTGTTCCGTTCTTGATTTCTTTTCACGAAACTCATTTCTCATCTAATCTGCATCTTTCACAACCAGCTATAAAGGAGAAGAAAAAAAAGAATAGTAAAATGGCACACAGCATCAGAATTTTTTAGGCATCAGTTTAAATTTGATTTTCGTTTCATAGAATCAACATAACAGAAGATGAGAGGACAAGGAGGCAACCGTTGTAAATTTATATATTTTGGGGCGTTGAGAAAAATGACTTTTATAAATATAGAAATAATAATAATAACAGGTAGTAATTTTGCATTGTTACCTAGCTTACGTTAGTCTACGCCATGGAAGAGTGTACAATGATTTTATGGTAAATTGGATGATGATGAGGATGCAATGATATTATGATGGTATATTGGTATAATATATAGCAACGGGAAAGAGATTGAAAATCAGAAAACAGAAGCAGTGAACATTTTTTTATGTTGTACTCAACTTTGTTGTAAAAATGTGCACAAAAAAAGTAGCGTTATGTTTCTGTTCTGTCTGTAACATTACTTTTCTGGGTTAAACAAGTATCAGATTAGTGATGATAGCGGTATCCTGTAGTAACACCAACCAACCGAACCGAATGATACCACGAGAAGCAAAATAATTTTTTTGACGTTGTAATAATGTTTAAAAAAAGTACAATGCATAATACACTAGTAGCAGGGTATTATTTGTAGGATGTGGTTATTATTATATATGGTAGCTTTTGTGAGTTGTCTGGTGGCAGCGTGTAAAAAATTTAGAGTAATGCAATCTGCATAGTTGTTAAAATGCAGCGGTGGCCTGGCCGGTGTTATATGGATATAATATTATTTTTTTGTTGATGCAACTCTATGTATTGTTGTATTAAGAAGAAAAAAAGTTATCAAGCTTTGGGCTTGTAGAGTAGGCAATTATTAAATTGAAGTGTAATCTGAGTAGTGAAGCATCAAAAATGCGCTTTTATGCATGCCTAGACGTTCCCATGTCTAGATTACTATACATTCTAAAATTGGATACACCAGAATGAAAAACTGCAACATATTTCATGCATGTATCAAGCATCAAATCGAAATCATAAATCAGGAGACTTTAAAAATGCTTTTGGGGTTTTTGCAGTAAAAAAGAGGTGAATTGGTTTGAGGAAATGACGTTATGTAATGTTCTGAAATGAATCATACAAAAGTTTAATTTCCCATAAAAATGTAAATCATGTCAAACTCATGATTATGATGCAATTTAATGTGGCCGGGGAATACCAGTATATCATTGGACCGTAGTATGGACAGTCAGCATGATATTTTTATCCTCGGCCCTTTTTGTTTTTCAGACAGATTTTAAAAAAAATAGATGATCATGCAGTCTTGATCTTTTGAGTGAGTTGGAAATTGGAATGTTACCACCGTGGCGTGGAAAATATTCTTTACTTGACTTTGACTTGTCCTGTTGGTGTCGTGTCACTATGTGTCCATTCTACAAAGCTACTGTATCTGACTGAACTCCCTGTGAGCGAGCATGATTATAACTTATGTACGCATTCCTTCATACATCATACATATGTACATCATAAACCTTTAAAAGTTAAAGTTAAAAGCAGTGCAACTTTATTGTCTTTTGTCAGCATAAGTAAAAGAAGCAATGAACTTGAAGATTATACCGGAAAAGAAATAAGATAATGACAGAAAATTACCCAAAGTTGATTGCAGGATACAAAAAAAAGACATGCAAAGCAATTTCTATCGTACTTCTTTTCTTTGTCCTACACAGTTACAAAAGTAGTCAATCTTTTACTGTAAAAAGGAGCATGCACATAAAAAAAATACTATTTTATTTAGGTATTTATTTTCGCCAGTGCCTTCCTATTCCCAAATGTTGAACTTTGAAAACCTTTTAAAATTATATTTCTTTGTAATTCTAGGTTTAGAAATTAGAAATGCTTACACTCAAAGTGTGAAAATGGTCAGGGTGTCATCACGAGAAGAAAAAAAAACTAATCTGGTTTGTGGCGCCTGACTGTAGATTTTATTGTTTGTGAACTGTGACCTGACTGGGAAAGAACATATGCCATGCTACCCCTTTTACAACATGACAACACGTGATCTCAGAGAACAGAGGTCGACGAGAATCATGCATCTAACTCATTTAGAGAAAAACGATTTTCTAGTGTTCGCAATTAAATGTGCTGAGTATTGGTCTGTAATTATTGCATGGTTTACATTTTTACGACTGTTTAACAAGCGTGATCGCACTCAGGTACACAACACTGTAATTATACAGGGCTGTAATTGTAAATGCTTTTGTTCGATTCCGAATTTTTCAACAAAAAAAGATCCTCGGCATTTTAAAGGTTTGTTGGGTTCTGAAATTTATTTTTCATGTCGAATATTGAGACATATGATCTAATTCACTCAGAGAGAGTTGTCGATGTCAGCCAATTATGTTTTAAAAAAATTAAAAACGATTATGAGAACACTAAAGAATTCGAAAAAACAAGCAAGTTTTCCACTCTAATTTGCGTTATTAAAATAAAACAATGCATTTTGAATGAAATAAGATGTTTGTGAAATGTATACATGACAATAATGCAGGTCGAAATTTTGGATGAAGCAGGAAAAAAAATACGCTTCGTATCTTTCTCTTGTCCTTATTAATAAGTCGTGTAGGTGTATTGTTTTTGTTTACATAATGACAGAATTCAAACAATTGAAGTGACACGTGCGATTCTCTATGTTAACTTGTTTCTTTATTGACACTACGTTCTAACATATCTTTTTTCGAACAATTTTTTTGGTAATTACGTCCGCATCTCCAAAAATGGCAATGGGATTATTGGTTTAGTCATGCAATATACATTTGGGCAACAACTTCTAATTTGCGTCTCTAGTCCTTTAGCCGTACTTTCCTAAGCATTTGTTTTAGTGGGTGGAAAAGTGAATAAACCTGGCTTACCTGTTCACTTGCATTGCACCATGTACATGTTGCTATTATTGGGTGCGTTGGATCTCTCTGCATGTAAAATGGTGGGTGAGGGAAAGGAATTGTCGGAGGAGTAGAGTTGTTTTTTTACAACTCACGATGCTGGTGATGATGATGGCTCACGGTGTAATAAGAATTTTTTGGCTTGATTTAACAAATTATAAACTTGATTTCACTCTGGAACTCAGGTTGTTACCTTGTTATCACTGTTTGTTTGCTGAGGATGGCTTTATATGTGTTTATTTATGCGTAACAGTGTCAATGGTGATTATCGTTTTTAATCCGACATACCAGTCAAACAACATTTTTCCTTGATTATTTTTTACCCAACTTGGTCCTTGCTGCTTCATTGCGTGTCTCTACTGTGCTTCAGTTTTGAAGACTTTTTCGAAAACATTTGTGGCGACACCAACTGCTACACAATGCAAAGAAATTTTCTACCTTATCACTGGTTTTTTTTGGGCACTGGCACACGACAAGTTTATTTTAGATACATACTACTATGGTCTTGTTTCATTATCATATAATTCATACGTTAATCATTAATCACTTCCACATCATTTAAAACGTGGTACAATCATATAATGCAATGTTAAATTATTTGCCCAAAAAATAATTTACTATCAAATCAAAACTTTGCTGTTTAGATAGCACATTTTTATTAGTGTTAGCTTGTCAAGAAAAATTATGAATTACAAAGATTTTTTTTAATAACGAAAAAAAAATCAGAGTGAATTGCATCTTTAATCAATTTTCCCATGTGGCAAGGTAATTCCAACATTTGTATGCATAGTTCCAAAATTATGGCAATTTTCATGCCCTCTGCTTCACATTACATTATTACAGTATTTTCCTTTCTACTATAAAAATCTGCAACAAATATTGCAACTTTGCCAGAGTAACATGGTCAACAACAAAGATTGTGCATTTTGATAACGACAATCATAATTGTACTCTGCTCTCTCACTGCTCGTAGGCGGAATCATAATAAATTTGACAGGCGCTTATTAAATGCCCAACCGAATTAGGTGTTTTTGGACATAATCTTTCAAAAATAATTAGATACGACCATTCAAACTTTATTTGGAGAGATGTTCGTGTATGAATTATTTTTCCCTAGACTCTTTAACAGATCATTTTAGAAGAAAACAAATTCAACCCAAAAGCTATTGTTTTAGAGTTTCATTTTCTCTAGCCATTATGTACACTACACTGCACAGTATGCTATATACACTAACTAGAGAACTATGTAATGCCATGTTTTGATAATCATTATTTTTGTCAACAGGTTGTCATGTCATGATTACGACTAATATAAAGAATATGATACGTTAGAAAACGTGAATGTATTTTTTCCAAAGTGACCAGTTTCTCACTTTTTATGTTTTATGACCATAATTACACTGTCACTGTCATCAACTTTGTGTGTTCAGTTGAGCATTTGAAAGATAATTTTGATAGATTCTAATATCCTCTGTATTGGCTGACCTGACATGTTTATTGTTGATAACTTAATGAAAAATGTTCACATTGTTGATTTTTCCATGAGCAGACCAAACAATACAATCTCATTGTGCTTACACAGGAGAGTGTGCAGTGCAGCATTGAAAAATATGATTGTAATTATGATTGCCTACCTACACGTTTCGATTATCATAAGTTTTAAAAAGTTTCAAATTCAGTTAGTGACTAGTGGCCATACATAGTAAAATAGTAAAGTCCTGTTTAAGGAATGATAAATTATAGCTGCTGGCTATATCATGTCTTGTCTTGTGTGAGTATATGCTCTGTTGTTAGGTTAGACTTGTGTTGGTAATTTACATTTTGTGCATAAAAAAAGTCGGCAATCTGTACAAGTACATCAAGATGTTTATCGGGTGTAAAAAGTAAATATTATGTTAAGTTATTAATATTATATTATCTTTTCTGAATTATTTGAGCAATATGTATGTAGGAGTACTACGTGGGTTGATTCGAGAGTTATAGTTTTGATATGAAAATTTTAAAGGAATTTTAGTTGATTTTTCGAGAACATATTTGCAATTTGCAATGCTCTCTCACAACCAAGCAGTTTCACTTTAAAAGTTAGTGAAGATCAAGTTAATAGTATTTTTTTTACATAGTATACATAATAGCCAAATTCAATCCCTTCTAGCTGTTTGGCGGTATTCACTAAAAATAATCTTTCGATTTAGTTTATCTAAAATATTTTAGGTGCTATTTTTGCAAAAAGTTTTTACACAACATTGTAATGCTATTGTATATAAAATGTATGAATGAATACGTTACCCTCGAGCTCTTTTCTTGTAATAAACTAATTCAATTACTCAACAAGTCAAAAAGTTCATTTGCAGAGGCTGAAGACCTTCTGTAAGATTTATCAAGAGTGAAAGTGAATGATACGCCCCAATCGTTTGTCACTTATGTCATCATCTTTATCCCTGAAAACTTTCGACTAAAAAGCAAGATAACAAAGGCGATTTACAAATGTACAATGTATTTCTTGTATGTTAGGAAGTTTGCATCAGTAATTAACACGCCCGCTCCATTTCATAAATTAAAGTTGGGGTTCTCTGGAGCTGATTATCTGATCTGATCTTATGTTATGCCTGTTTGATATTTTTTCACTATATCAACTGTAATTAGCTAATTGTAAAGTTGTAGTAGTTACAACAGATAGTAGACACAACCAACCAAGGAATTATTCTCAATATATGATTTTATATGCATTTTGCGTATGTAGTTCCATGAAAATAAACTTTTGTGTCAAATACTTTTTCTGTTTGTTTCTCTTCATTGAATTTTCTCCATCATCATCATCTCAATCTCAATATCTACCAAGAATTTTCCTCCTCCACCACCACCACCATGTACCCAATCCAATGAAGATACGATTAAGAGATAAGTCAAGCCAAGCCAATAAATAGTAAGTTGGTGTTTTTAGATGAGGGGAAAGGAGAATTATTTTTTGTGCCCCTCTTACTACTCTGGTCTGGTTTGGTGACTGACATGGCATGGCGTGCACTTGCATGAGTCATTCCTTTAGGGACTTGGGGAATCGCAAGAGTTGTTACTATTAGTCTTTTTTATGCATGTATGTTGAACCATATAGTACCATTTGATTCAGTAGTATCCGTTTTCACACAACTTACAACCTGGTAAGTTTTAAGAATTACAACAAACGGTCGCGGTGGTGGTGGTTCATGGTTCTGCTGCTGCTGGTATATTATTGGTGGGGATGGTTTCTCAGTTGGAGTTATGCATGGGAAATATTTTAGGGTGTGTACCGGCACCACCACCGGCTTCTGCATATTTTCTGTATTTCTATCACACGGTTTATCACCAACTTGCCCCTTTTGGTTTTCATACAACTATAATATGCATGTGAGCTTTGTCTCTCTACGTTTCCTCCTTTTTCCTTCCATCCACTAATTTTCGGATAGTTTACATGCTTGTTTTATGACTTTACTTGAGGATCTCTCTCTGAACAATTCAGTTTTTTCCCTGTTCCTCCTCCAATCCTCTCTCACTTCTTTCTCGCTTCACTTGGCAATAATCTTATTTGATGGTGTTATTCATTCGTTGTTTGTCATCATCACTTTCCTGTTTCCCTTCAATTACGTTCTCCTGCTGTGCGTGTAGTTGTACATCTTTTTATTGTTCAAAGTGTGAATTCAGTGCAAACACAGACTCGCTTCTCAACAAAAAAAAATAAGTGCATAACATGCCAATAATAAAAGTTTACTAAATTTAACATAAAAACCCGTCGACGACGACGTCGTGTCGTAGTCTTTTCTTTCTTCATCAACAAAGAGTTGTAAAAAGGTAACATCTTAATTGTTATTCTTACACGCACAGACAACAAGACAAGAAATTGTACAAGAAAAAAAAGGTATCAGATTTAAACGTTTGCCATTTTGACATGTCAGTTTTTTTCGCCTTTTCACTTCGCTACAATTTGAAAATCTCATAAAAAGTTTGTGTAATTAAGTCATCGTAAATTGTAAAAGTAATTAATGTCTGCTTGTTCACTCCGGTTTTATGTGGAATTTCGCATTTATTTTTTTGCACTTGCCATTTTTAACATTTCACATTTTAGCCGTTTAAAGTTGGCAAGACATTTTGACTTTTTACCTGAAAGCATTTTTACCAACAAAACAACATATATTAGCAACAAAGCTTTGCAAAGCGAACAAGAGAGACAGCAGAAATCACGCAATGCTCGCTAGGTCTAGTCTAGTAGATTAGATAAAACACAAGCAAGTATTTTGCCAGTCGCTGACAGACTGGCATACTTGGTGGTTCTGCTGACTTGACTACCACACCACGCCACGCCGTTAAGCTTTGTTGTTGTCCTTCAATTTCTTTTTTTGCTATAATCCGAAACACATTGCATCACAAAATAGTCATTGAGTATCACATCACTATCATCACAGCTGAGGTAACGCAACATAATAATCTTGGAAAGTGACAGTTAGTTGACATTGACAATAAACAGTGAACTTAAAGGCGAATGGGAATTAGGGAATTGCGTTGATTGCAATGATCTTCTGTTTTGATGTGCAGAAGTGGTAAATGTGTAATGATTGTTTTTGTAACGAACACGTAGTTTTTCTTAGTAGAATCGTTAGTCATACAAGAGAGAAAAGAGTGCAGAAATATTACTCACCACCTCGTAATATCCTTTCATTCGGAAAATAAAGGGTCGTTTTGTAATGTTATTGTCATTTTACGACTTTGTAAAATTTATGAAATCGTAAAAACTTAAACGAGATGTTTGCTTGAGGAGATTTGGGTTGTCCATGTTTTTGTAGTGTGTAGGTTATTTTTTTGCAATAAAGTTGATGCGTTGTTGGACGTGACGTAGTTGTCAAAAGAGAGTGGACGTTGAGCGTTGGCAATACAGATTGATCAGTGGTTATTTTTTACGTGTTGGATTTTTATTGTTGTTAACCTATTTTTGTTTTTTTGTTGTTGTGTTTTCAGAACAATTGGATGTAAGTAAAAATGGATCCTAGAAGCTTCCTTGAGAATTATCAAGTGACAGATATAGAGAAGGATCCTCTCCCCATCAAGGTTCTCAGAAATGCTATCACAAAGGAGGAGATTCCAGGACAGGCAGTTCATTGGAGTTTTGAATACTTAGATCAAAGGTAAATTAGCTAATCACGGGTTAATATTTGTAAATAATGAAAGAATGTGATATGTGACGAAGACGAAGATGAATGATGCATATTTTAGAAAAAACTCATTTGCTTATTTAATTCGTTCTTTTGTGCTTAGATCATGCCCTCTCCCTTTGATTAACCACATTAATGAAAAACTGTATCAAGAAGTACAGCAGACTGATTTTTCCCACTGTGCGGAGGTCACAGGTGATTCCATTGATGGCGGTGACAATGCAGAAAATGTTACACGATATGAACCGTTGAAACTCATGCGCGCGATCGTTAACAAGTTGGATGAAATCTGTATCAAAGAGCGTGAAGACTACCATGATAGCGTCGATGGAATTGTTGAATCACCTGACATGCTTCCACATGTCTTTGCTGTTTCATACAATAATATTAAAAATTCTCGGCGATTTATGGAGGATCGCATGACAGTTCTTCCAAGAATGGATCGTGTTTTCAAGGTAGCATTTCTGATGCGTTTTAATTGGTACTTTTGAATTTAGGGATTATTTTATACTAATTAAAATGCTTATTTTGCGTTTTAGTTACCCACTCCAGTCAGTTATTTTGCTGTTTTTGATGGCCACAATGGATCTGAAGCTGCAGCTTATGGAGCCGCCCAACTGCATCAATACTTGATTCAGAGTATGAATCAGCAACAGGACATTATTCCAAGTATCAGCGATGCCTTTGAAAGTCTGGATGAAGTATTTATTCAGAAATGTCGCAGTGGCAAAGTGAAAAGTGGATCCACTGTTGTTCTGTCCCTCATCATGCCTCAGAAATTGTATGTAGCCTGGCTAGGAGACTCGCAAGCAGTTTTAGTGAAACAGGGCGAAGTAAACAATTTGGTTACCCCTCACAAACCAGAGAGAAAGGTAGGTACTGTGTGCATTTAGACGGGGGAAAATCCTGAGTCATTCTCATCATCACAATTCTAATTATCTGTAATTCTTTTTGAAGGACGAAATCGATCGCATCAGAAGTTCGGGAGGCGAAGTTATTCAAATGCACGATACCTACCGTGTTAATGGAAATCTTGCTGTTTCCAGAGCCATCGGTAATTAGCATATTACGATTTCATATAAACATTTACTTCCTTGTTATTCAAATTTTGTTACAGTTCCATGATAAAACATGTTTGTACATTTGTCATTGTAGGAGACGCCGACCAGAAGGCTTTCATAATTTCTACACCTGATATCAAAATGCTAGAACTTGATGGAACTGAAGAGTTTTTAATATTGGCTTGTGACGGGCTGTGGGATGAGATTTCACCAGAAGCTGCGGCTCAGATTGTTCGCCGTCAAGTAGTCTCGGATCCAAGTATGCAAATTTTAATCATCGAAACTAAGTATTGGAGTCATTAGTAGAACTTAGCATTACTTATGCAACAATTATTTCTTATGTGTTCAACAGCCAAGGTTTCGGCAGTTACTCAGAAGCTGATACAACTTGCCAAGCAGAGGGGCTCCCAAGATAACATCAGCGTTATCGTTGTATTTCTTGAACCCATGGAATCAATCAAAAACAGATATGAAGGCTTGTTAGACGAGGCGACAGAAATTGAATTTACTAACTTGAAACCATCCCCTGAACCTATTGGTGTTGTTTCAATGGGTAAGAAACAAAAAAATTATCAACTCACTACGTAGTCAATCCTTCTTGACAAAAGGAATTTTATTTTTTCTTGTTTGTGTTTTGCAGAGGATGTAGTTCACGGAACTCATCTCGTGAATGAAATGAACGGCCATGCCAAGGATGGCGATCATATCGTGGACTACCTTTCATTTGGTAGTTCTGAAAAAAGTGGTGCACAATTGATTGGGGACGAAGGAGAAAATCAGTCTGGGGATGGTAAGTTGTAATTCTTATATAAAAACAGTATATTAATATCATGAAATGGCCCTTTTGCACTCAACAAACTTCGACTATTTATTTTTTGGAAATATTTAGATTTCCTTGATAAAAAGGAAGTTGAGGAAGATCTTAGCGATGCTGAGTCTGACGACGAATGGCAGTTTGAGAAGCCATCCGATCAGGGTCTCAACGCTACTGTTATTACTGCTGAGAATGGTTTCTCAAAACCCTCCGGTGGAAATTTCCCGTATTACGAAGAAAATGCTCCCCAGCACCAAGAGGCGAAACAACTAGATGATCCTTTCGGAGGCATATCAAATGGTACTGGAGATTTAGCGCACTTGGATTCCAACCCATTTTTGCAGAATACTGTGGAAGTCGGTCAAATTAATGAGGGATTTGAAATCAGTCCTTCAGAAAGTTTGCCAAAACCTATTGACCTTGGAATCCCTGCAGAGAACCCACTTGATGCTACATTCGTTAAAAACGAAATTGAAGATGAGAGTAACATTTTACCGCAATCCTCTGAGCCTTTGGGAGTTTTACCAACAGATGAGCCGAACGGTAATTAGAGCCGAAATTTCTTTTCTCTCTCTATCTCTGTAATCTTATACTCTGTCAAAATGACATTAGGAAATGATCGAATTTAATGTGATTTTGTCATATTGTGATTTCAGAAATTACACCTCTTGTTGCTGAGATGAATGGTCATGTTAAGGATGGCAATCAGCTAATTGATTTCCTTTCGTTTGGTAGCTCTGAAAAGAGCGGTGCGCAATTACTTGATGGACGAGATCAAATTGTTGATGGTAAGCTCACATTTTAAAACTTTTTACGAGTATTTTTTGGGGTTACAATTTTAACTTATTGATTTGATATAGATGTTCCAGAGAAAAATGACGTTGAGAAGGAGCTCAGCAACGTTACCACGTTCGAAGAACTGCAGTTTCAGAAACCTGAAATTGTTCCTCAGCAGCTGGAAGAAAGCAAACTGGAGGATGATTTCAGTGGTGTCGCAAATTGCGCTAATGATTTTACGCACATGGAATCCAATCCGTTTCTTCAAAATTCTGTGGAAGGTGGTCAAATCAATGAAGGATTTGAAAGCAGTCCCTCAGAAAGTTTGCCAAAAACACTCGATCCTAACAATGCAGAAACTCCTGACAATTCTTTTGGTGAAAAACAACTCGAAACTGAATGCGCTTTTTTCGAACAGTCTCCTGAATCCGCCGGAATTTTACCCCTGGATGAGTTGAATGGTAATTAGTTTTGAAATAGCTCTTTATTTCGCTTAGCACAAATTGTATTAAATAATTTAAAATGTATATTTCGCAGATAACGTAATTCAAGGACATGAGACAACTGTTGCTGAGATGAATGGTCATGTAAAGCAAGATGGTCAACTTCTAGATTTCGTTACATTTGGTGGTTCTGAAAAGATCCAAGCGCAAGTAGTAGGTGAAGACGAAGGAAGTCCTGTAGTTGAAGGTACGTTTTTGTCGTAATTATCGTTTGCAATGCAACAAAACATTGTAAAATTAAGTATGTGGTTTGTATGTGCTACAGATGTTATCGTCAAAAATGTGGTGGATATGGATCTTAACACCCCGAAACCATTCGCTGATTTGGAATCAGACAAATCTGAAGACGTTCCCCTGAACCAGGAAGTAAATCTTTTGGATGATCCTTTCGAGGGGATATCAAATGGTGCTGCAGATACGGCCCACCTGGATTCCAACCCCTTTCACCATAACACGGTGGAAGTTGGTCAAATCAATGAGGGATTCGAAATTAGTCCTTCAGAAAATTTGCCTAAAGCAATCGATCTGGGAATACCTACAGAGATACCAATTGACACAACTAACATAAACACTGAATCTGAAAATGCTATTTTCCAACAATCTCCTGAACCTACTGAAATTCTGGCAGCAGATAACTTGAAAGGTAATCTGATTAAATTTTTGTCGCCGTATCAAGTCCTAAATCAGTTAAAATCCAGGTAATTTACATTCACACATTTCGTATTTTCAGAACAAGAGGTTCGCGATATCGTTACACCTGCTGAAATAACCGAGGCAAATGGTCCGGTTGAGGAAGTTAACCAAATTGCAGACCTCCTTTCTGCTGATGGCTCTAAACCAAAAACTGAAGAAGTGGTCGATGAAATTAGAGGAAACCAAATCGTTGATGGTATGTTATGATTGGCCTACTTTCAAAAAAATTGTCAGTCGATGTAATAGTTCTAATTTTGGGTCACTTTTGCGTTGCAGATGTGAAAAATGAGGTTGCGACGGAACTTATTCAAGCTAAATCAATCCCCGAACTTCAATCTCAGAAACCTGAAGACGTTCCCGCACAAGAAGAAAATTTGAATGATGGAGGCATACCGAACGGCAATGAAAATGTGGCCATCGCCGAAATCAATCCATTCATTCAAAACGCCGAGGAAGGTCAACTCCTTGATGGACTGGTGAAAATCCCAATAGCAAGTTTGCCAAAAGCAATGGACCTTCCCCTCCCCACAATAAGTCCAGTTGAAGCTGTGAACAAGCCACAGACAGAAGTCAATCCTGAGGTGAAATCTGCCAAGTCTCCAACTAAACCTGACCCTCCTAAAGGAAGAGCAGGATTGAATACTAACGCACCTCCAAGAAAATCTCCAACTAAACCAGAACCCGCATCAAAGGCGCGATTAGTTAATGGGAAGGCTCCAGCCAAAGCACCGGGTACTACTGCGCCAAAACCGACCACAACTACGGCACCTAAGCCAGCTCCGGCAAGGGCAGCACCACGTGCTACGTCTGCTGCACCAAAGACTACTGGAGTATCACGAGTTGGAGCAACTACCACCGCTCGTTCTCTTCCTGCAAAGGTTAATGGCGTTGATTCCAAGCCTGCATCTACCGCCAGACCAGCCACAACTTCCACTACACGACCTCGTCCTACTACAGCTCCAACCGCGCCCAAACCTGCAGCACCTAGAACTACTACGCAGTCTGATCCTTCACGCAAAAGAGTTCCTCCTGTTGGAGGGCCTACCACGACTCGACAACCTATTTCCAGACCGGCTACTGCCGGTGCCGCATCAAAAGTTGGGGGTGATACCACATCGAAACCGGCAACTTCTCTTTCTAGACCTCGCCCCAAGCCCGCAACAACTTCTACCACTACAGCTGGAGCGACAGCTAGAACAGGAACAGTTGGAGATGTTAAGAAGCCAGCTGCCCCCAGACCAGCACCATCAAGCGCAAGGTCTGCTCCAACAACCCGACCTCCAATTACCCGCACTGGTCCATCGTCTGCTAGAAGTGCTTCAACTACAAAGCCCACGTCCACCACCGCTAAGCCTTTGGCTTCTAAAACAGCCCCAAAACCCGCAACTGACAACGCTAAAACCGTTCCTACAAGAACTGCTACAAGACCAACTACTGTTGGCGAATAGATTAATACAAGAATAAATATGTAATTATATAAATTATCTGAAATTTGCTAAATTTGCTATTGGAAAATGCTTGCCTGTAATGCCAAGTGCCTATAAAACGTTGTTGTTCGCTGTGCTTTATTATCATTACCACTGTACTTTAATTACAATTAATCTTTAGGTGAAATAATAATAAAGAATACTCATTTACAAAAAATGTCTTATCAAACTAGAACAGATGCCGTAATCATTAAAAATTATATAAATAATATATGAGCGTGTCATCATCTCTCATCTTTCAACGCTATCTTTGCACTAGTTCACTTATCATCCGTGCTGCGAGTACACATAATTTTTACATTCATAAACGAATACATGTTATGGAGTTTCTAATATGTATACAGAAAACGAAATTTTTCAAATTTCAACAAAAAAGGATTTTTGGCAATTAGTTAAAACAAACGAATGTCATGTTCATCATTTTCATACTATAGAACTTTAATTGATTCAAGAACACTAAAGCTGCTATGATAACGAATCCATAGATTTCATAAATTACAGACTAGCAATAAGTTTTTACTAGGTGTGCACAACCGTATATGACATCACAAACTGTACATTTGTTAACTAATGACAAATTAACTATATACAGATTGAGTACACTTATTTGAAAAACAAACAAATCTATCATCCAGTGAATGAAAAAAAGTATTAAAAATCTTGCCAATCCAGATTTTCCTCTTAGAATTTTGTACGTGTATAAATTGAAAGATAATGAATGAGTGAGCATATATCTCTTAAATCGTAATGTGACTAGTGGCAATTGTTGGATTCCTTTGCCAGAAAAAAGGGGATATACTGTCAACTGTTAGATGAGAATGAACGGTTAATAAAAATATGCCATTTAAGATTTTAGAAGTACAACTTAAGGACGTTTTGAATCAACTTATGTTATTATTTACTTGATTTTACTTAAAATTACAACCGAAATCGCATGTAATGATTGATTTAATTAAATTTAAACTTATGAATAGTGAACTATTGGTCTTCGCTATGCCGTTACACTGAGTTTGTATAAAGTTCATTTGAACATGTATTCGTTATGACGGAGATTATGTGTCTGCTATCTTTCCCAAACATTCTACAAAATAATTATGCTTCACTCCGACAACCGTTGGACAGCGTCCCCTCCAGCACCGGAACCTCCACTACTAGCGGCAGTATTAGAATGATTGTGTTCAACCATGACTTCAGGTAGAACGTTAGTGTCAACATCAGCAGAATCACCACCAGAGTCTCCATTGCTAGTCCCGGCTCCTCCTGACGCACTAGCAGACGGACCAGATGTGTTCCTACCATTTGCGATTGCGTCACTTGCTGCTCCAGCAGTAATATCATCAAGAATTTGAATAGCGTTGTCATCCATCATGTAGCCTTTAAAGAGCTCGGCAAAGATGGCTGCGGGTGACAAAACCGAGGAAGTGTTTTCAGATGAAGTACCACCGCTGGCTCCGAGTCTGTTGACAACAACACATCACGTAAATAAAACGACCTTGAAAAGAAGAAATGATTGGGTATTTTGTGTGTAGTCATATTACTCATTAGATTCCAAGTTTGACTCTGGATTCCACGATGTTCCTAGATCTTCCCCAATCCGAACTGATTCAGAGAGCGCAAAACTCAGATCCTCCAAATCACAATTGTTCCCATCCACATTGCCAACCGCCGAGCTTACTTCCACCTGTAGATAAAATATATTTCAATGATGAATGCTAGCAAATACTCTACTTGATACCTTGCTTAAAAAAATATAGATTAATGCAAGTACCTCAGAATCAACGGATGTGTCAGATCCAGAACCGCTATCTGACGATCCATCTTGCTCGGAATGACGACCTTCGCGAGATGGATGTGACTGTGATTGTGTAGGAGTATTCCTGCGAGGACTGGGACTAGCTAAATCATTCACTGGAGCTCTCACCAAATTACGACGACGAGGTACACGAACACTTTCGGAATCACGAGATTTGCAGCGATTCATCGCCTGGAGATTAGTGATGTACCAATTTAGGTCCTTACATTTCTGATAGTAAGATGGAGGACGGACATCAAAACTGAAAGTATGCAAATGAAACGGTATTAGGATTTGTCTTCTCTTGGTTCCTAAACCTTCTTCGTTTAGTACAATAACAACTCAATAAAGAAATTCACCTACCGTAACTTAATACTATCATTTGCTCTATCCAAGAATCCTTCAGTCTCTAATAAGTCTAACCGAAAGAAACGATTATATCCCCAGCATTCACCCACTTCAAAATCAGATGCGAATTCTCGCATCATGTTCTTTGAAGAATCATTTGAGATCTGATAAATCATTTCAATTCGATATTCATATCTGTAAACAGAATCAATTGCAAAAAGTTAGTTCTGAATAAAAAACAAATAACATATTTTCAACAACTTTTCCTCCGCAAACATGCTTACTTTGCTGCCTCTGGTGGTCCACTAGAAAGTTCCAAGAATACTGACAAGAATGAGCCCCGAACAACTCCATTTCCATCTGGATAAACTTTCAAGCGCCAATCAAGCCCGTTAATGGAAAGAGGATCAGAGTAGAATGGGTCACCCTTGCGGCGAAGGAATGAAAATCCACGAATGACAAAAGTTTTACTATCATAGTTTGGGACAAGTTCACTACAACCATACAAAAGCAAGGATTATATCACAATGACATCAGTTAAATATTTCAGAAGAATTTAAGCAAATAAATATGATCTTTACCTTTGAAAGTCAGGTAGAACAGGTGCCAAAGCAAATGTGCTCTTCGAAATAGTGTCCTGGATAGCTTTCAATATTTTAGTGCTTTGGCGAATTAGATCGCTCTTACAACCTGAGCTTAGTTTGTGCTCGATCTGGAATAGGAATGAATAAATGCATAATTATAATTATGTTCACATATATTCAGATAACTAATAGAGGCAGGTAAGAAGATCGTTATGGATAAATAATGTTTTCGGTTTAACCATCAGTAACAAAAGCTGTAGTCATTGCTATTTGCACTTCATGGTGATACCACTACATACTTGAAAGTTTACTATTTTTTATGTTTCTGTATTTCAAATTCAAGTTTGTCCCACAAAAAAGATCCTGCCAAACAATTACAGGGTCCGATTTTCATCAAAAATCAGATTTAGCCCACTAAACCCCAGCCTTAGTTTACTGATAGTTAAAACGTTAAAAGTGAGTACATTTATCTATAAAGATCTCTGTATAATTTGTTTAAAAGACGGAAACGCAATACCTCACGAAGGAGACATTCAATGTCCTCTGATTTTCTGGTCAAATGTCCTTTTTGGTTAACAAGCATGGCTAGTTTTGTCTTAAGTTGAGCATCAAGTCTGCAAGAGAATGAAAACATAAGAAATAAAATATATATTATAGATAGCTTTATTATAAAGCCTCTCCACATCATGTCGCCAACAAATCATACATTAAGTCTTCAGAAACATACCTGGCAATCATAAGTTCAACTGCGTTTCGAATTTCACGAACACGTTGGTCCTTAGCTGTCCGCACCATTTCAATATTTTTCTCAACGTCTTGTACAGAACTGATAATTTCCATGAATCGTCGCCGTAAAATAGTTACATGCTCTTTGATCTCCTGGCAGTGCTGAATGTAAATTTCATCCAATGGCTTGAACGTATGTCCTGCATGATTCTGACTCCAAAGGGCACACTCGTGACAAATGCAACACTTGCAAGTGTCGCAATACACGGAAAGCTCCTCTTTCTGATGTGCAGAACACTTTTCCAGCTCAGATTCTCCAGATGTTGATGAAGCGCTCATAGTCTTGGCTGGCATTGATTGTTGCAATGAATCCAATTGTTGATGAACTTCTTCAGCCCACCGACAAATCACAACTTCATTTATCCGCAAATTGGCTCTACAGTGAGGACACTGAGCTCGAGTTTCTGTCAGCCAACGGCGAATACAATGATTGCAACATAACTTCGAACAATGGGGACACATCCGAGCATCCCGCAGATTTTCCATACAGATGAAACATCGGAAAATCTGCACCAAGCTCTGTAGACAAAACATTACAATATCCAATATTATCATTATAATTGCCTTAGTGATTAAAACTTAACTAATATAGCACATCCTCAATAGGTATCACATCTTACCTCCACGTTAGGCTCTCGTGAACTCATCATTCTGCTTTCTCAATTCCAACAGGATTATATTTTTTACAAAGATATCACAAAATAAGGTTGCTATTCTTATTGGTGATCCCACTGCAATCCTACGTTCACACTACCCATCGCGACATTCGGTTTTGCTCTTCAACAGAAACAGATAAACGCACAGTTTTCTTTGTTGCACTTCACAAACTAAAACTGTCTCAGGAGGTTCCTCAGATGATGGCGCGATTGAAACAGATGGCTGCAAGCTGCAACCACAAAAAAATTATGCTGATATTAAAACACCGTTCAAAATAATCAATAGTCCCTACAAATCAATTCAACCAACAAATCGGTTATTTAAATGTTGTTCCAAATAACAGACACATAAATTGCTTTTAAAAATACCATATTATCTCATCTCTCTAACTTCACAGCCAAAGCTACTTAATTTTTAAAGAATTTATCCTCATTCAAACTACAAAATTAGCCATTACTTCACTACCATACCTTCACCTGAGCTTCTACTCACGTCACAAACAGAACAACCACCATAATATCACCACACCAACTGTTATACATTTACATGTTCTTTTATTATTATTTATTATTAATCGATTACCTGTTTCTTCCTAATCCACCAGAGCCTACTTGTCTACCTGTCTCTCTATTTTATGATTTCCACCTCTCTCTCTCTCTCTCTCTTGCTGATGATATAACTAACTTGCAATGTTGTTGTTGTTTTGTGTGTGTGGTATATGGTATACTATACATTTACTATTTACATTTTTCTATAATTTCACTACCACCACCACAAAACATAATATCACATCTCTTTCTAACCTAACAATGCACAATAAATGTTACGTTGCATTACCATATTTTATTAAAAATCTTCATTATACAAAGCTGCCATACAACAACACAAAAGATTTTTTTGCAAAATAAATCTATATAGCAGTTTACCTGCTTTGCTCTGCACTCCTCTTTCTCTTTTACAATTCTCACTCAACTCACCTCACAACCAGCAGATTCACAACTCAATCCAAAAATCCAACAAACCAACCTCAGCAGCGCAACTACTATCACATCACCACAACACCAACACCAGAAGCCAGCAGCGCAACAAAAAGTAATACATTGTATATCTACCTACTTACCTAACAGCAAAACTGCATTGTTGAATGTTGAACTCTAAAAAAATACCTATATTGCATGTCGGTCGGTCGTCGGTATGCCCATTGTGTAAAGCAAGTAAACGCAAAACTTTGTTGTGCTTTGTGCTTTCATTCATACAGATATACTAGACAGAGAGACACGACACAGACATACCATTACACATTCTTGTTCCAATATTACATCGCAAAGAAAGGGTTATCGCATTTCATTGCACACACCACAACAAACATGACCAACAAACCAGGTATATTTTTTTACAGATTGACAGCTGGGTGAATTCTTTTTATCGTCGTATGCCATGCCCTTCTACTAAATACTTGACTGCTTCTTTTTTTCTAACAATTAGTAGATGTACTATTTTGCCGATAGGATGATAGAGTGATGATTGACTGTGACTATTTATATAATAAAAATAAACCATGTATTGAATTTTGTTACTTACCTTTTTTAAATCTAAAGTTGCCAATAAACTGTATGAATGAACGTTCCCTTAAAAACACTTCGCTTAACCGCAACCAACACTGTTGTACCTGTACCGCGCACTCAAAATTCACACCACTTCAAAAAGATAACCTAAGTGACGTAAAGATGTGAGAAGAGGATATCTTAGAAAGTTTTTTTTTCAAAATAAAGTTAATATTTAAAAAAATGTTTCAAAGAACTGCACTTGACTTTTGTGTCTGTTCAGTCAGTCAGAGAATGAACTGTTTTGTTAGATGTTATACATATTATTATGCTAACTGACTTTTTTTTGAAGTCGATAGTCGATACTGCACAAAATATGTATGAATGTACCTTTTCCTTGTTCTCTTTTTTTCTTGACACTTTGCTTCAGTTTATGATATGAAAGAGAATCTCTCTCTCCTTCTTTTGTGGTCTTTTAGTTTGACAGAAAACTTAGACACACACTGTCTGGTACTCTGGCACTTGAAGTCGACGACATCAAATGTGTAACCAAACCATTCAACTCAACAACACACCAGAAACGCCGCACTTAACAAATATCCATTTTTAGCATTTTTACATGGCAGCCATGTAAAAAAATAAACAGAGATGGGAAAACTGACTCTTTCAAGTCTAGTCGGACCGAAAGCCAGAGAGTTTTTCTAGAGAACGGTTGTTTATGCAAAAAAAGGTAAAACACTGCACATTCATAGCCATTTGCAATACCAGAGATTTTTATAAAGAATGCACTCTGTGTAAAAAAATATCTTTGTACAATCACTGCATAATCTCAGTTCTTTACTCTGTGTACATGGTGCACTGACTGTTGGCTAAGACTTCGTAGGATACAGGAACGAACATGTATGAACAAAGTATGAATATTATATTTCTGTTTATGATGATCATCATCATTATCATGAGATGAGGATGAGGATTATAGTCAAGTGGCGATAGCGAAGGAAAGAAAGGTATTTCGCTTTTCGCTATTTACATTACAACAGGTAGATTTAGGGTTTATCAGTCTATCTTATAATGACGCGATATAGAAAATGATAAAAAAGGTATGAAAGCAAGTGCAACAGTGCAACCGACTGTTAAGGATTATAGTACAGTGCAACAACATGTTGTGTTATTTGCTTGATTAGACAATAGGTTTTAAAAAATGTAAGCCAAGTTTAATGGTATTTATATATAGTAAAGTAATACTTTGATAAGGATAATGACATGAATTACAAAGTATATATTTTGAAGGAAGGAAAGGATGGTGATGATGGTGATAAATCAAATGATAAACATAGACAAGATGTAAAAATTACAAAGGAAAACAAATATCACCTTTTTAGCTAGGCTAGATGATAGTTTGATGGTAATTGTGATGAGCACTTTTTAATTTGTTAAACATGGTACCTTTATTTAACTATGACAGGATAATTTGAACTTGCACAAGAAAGATGTGTTTTTACCTTTTTTATTGCGAAATAAAGATCCCTTTTTTACTCTCATGTTTTGTGTATCCTCTTCCCACCACCAGCGCAGCGCACCTGTTCATAAACTAGTAAAAAATTGTAGTTAAAACACTTGTGTTTCCCTTGTCGTTACAAATTGGCAGTTTTGTGTTCATAAAATCACAAGAGAAAAAAAAACATTCAAGAATCAAATTGTTTTTTTTATGGTGTGGATAATCGTGTATACTATAAAAAAGCAGTACAAGGCATTGTTGCGATTTCACTATTCACAATTGTGTGTTATTTAGGTACGCAGTCGGGCCAAAAATGCTTTTTAATTATCGCTTTGTCGTGTCGTTCAATTACTTTGCAAACATCGGGATGACGATATGATGCTCAAAGAGTGTGTAAAATGTATACCTCAGAAAAAGGGTTTAGCTAAATTGAGTCAAGATAATTCACAAACACCAAACCAACAATCATCGCATTGAGGGCATACGAAAAAAAAACTGAAGCTTAGAGCAGCGCAGCTTCAGCGTCCTTTTTTTTACTGCTGGCTGATGATAGGCAAGATAATTTTTGTTAATTAAGTCATGGTTTAAATATAAAATTGTTTGTGCATTAAGTATAATTTACGTACATACATATATCAAGTCTTTAGAGAGTTTATCACAAAAAAACTTGGCTTATTCTCTACTAACCATTTATTGACTGCATATTGTGACGCCAGTTTGGTTTGTTTATATTTCTCATTTTTTTGCACATGCATATATTTAAGAGACAGACGTGTCAAGAGAGGAGAAAATGGGTGTGCTTGTTGTGCAAGCAGTTCAATCTACAAAGTTGTTAAACCAAAGCTTCCATGCAAAACTATGATGATAATGATGACTATGCGCGCATAACAGAGAGGTAAAGTTTTGTTAGAGTAAATCTGGTATGGTATGATTTGATGATCTGATGATCATGATGCGGATGATGTGTTCAAAAAGGAATTTTTTGTGAAGCCCTTCCCTTCCCCACTCATCAATATATTCTACACATATTAGTAGTATTATGTCATGGAGTATTATTTTTTTAAATTGGAATCATTAAAGGCAATAAAGCGTCCTCCTCAGTCACTACTTACTTGGCTTACTACTTTGTAGTTTGCATCGCAGTCGCAGTAGTCGCAGTTTTGTAACAATAAAATATAGCTTTGCAAGCAAACTGCAATCCAAGCTTAAAAATACACGTGCTAAAAAATTTGCTCCCATGAAATATAAAATCATGCATGCATAGCAATTCATCAGATATGAAACGCTAAATGATGATGATGATGGTGTTGTAGGTGATGACCGTCAACAAAATGGAAAATCGCTGGTGCATATAGCATACAAATATGCCTTTTAATGTTAACTATTTTTAATACTATGAAATGATGATGGATAACATAAAAATCTAACACCAAAAGTAGATTTTTCGAGGTTTACGAGCTGCTTAGTATAATCTTTTGCTAGCTTTTGGTTGTGATATCATAGTTTTTAGACAGACACACGGTGTATTATATCACGATAAATAGTATAATAATAAGGATAAAAGGAATTAGTTGTGCATCATAAGAGAAAGTCTGTTTACAGCTAACAATGATCATGATATGAGACATGACATGATGCACATGAAGACCACACGAACTTTGTGAAAAGCAATTGAAAAGGGTTAAGTTTTTAGTCGGTATGAATGTATGTGCAGTCGGTCGCAGGTGTACTCAGGAGTACACCCGAGTGTACTCCTGAGTACACCTCCGAAGTGTACTCCTGAGTACACCGGTGTACTCCTGAGTACACCTGGGTGTACTCACGAGTACACCTAATCATTATTATCAAAATATTTTTT
>JAQFXM010000712.1:0-42940 GCA_034693345.1 Entomobrya multifasciata | reverse complement strand
TTGACAATTTAATAAAATTCGGGGAATGTGATACAAATTTTAATCACAATGTGGAGTATAAAGTCAACAATCATAATCTTACGCTCACAATCAGATTTGGCCTCACCAAATTTAATTCACAATGTTAATTTAAATTTAGAAGTATAAAGTGTCACAATTTTAATCATAATTTTATTTTGTAAAACTTTAATCCACAATGTTGCGACACTAAATCCACCTTAAATCCCGCTTTATCTAACCAAACTAAACAGTAGACTGTGGAATCTTCTATTCCCATAAATGTCCAAGTGATTACATATTTATTTTCTGATGTCGAAATGCTTCACTGACACTCCCGACACTGATTCTTACATTGGATTATTCGTCTAATATTCGATTCTAATTCAATAAAAACAGGACATTATATTTAACAAACATGTATATAAACTTACCAAACCAACACCAAGCACGAAGAGACATACTGCCACAATTGACGCCACCGTGATTGCTACAATAATTCCAGAGTTTTCGTCTGGTGATTGTTCTTCTGCAGCTAGTTGACTGGCAGTCACCATTCCGACCTTTTTGACCTGAGGGAATCAATGGAAAATTTAGTGTTAAGCTTCATGATTGCTAAAAACTCCATTTCGCAAGTAATACACTTCTAAATATCTGTCTTAATGATTCCTAAATTGTCTCATCAACGCTTTAATGCAATTCGAGTTAAAGATTTAGTTTCTTTCTTATTTTTTGTGAAGAATAAAAAACAACTATGATGCTCAGTCGTTTTAATAACTTTCAAATCAAGGATACACTTCACATTTTTTATGCAATCGGCAAGTGTATTGTGTTTCAAAGCCGACCTTAATGTCTGATCAATGATCAAGACATCAACATAAGTACCGGAGGCTTTTTAAAATGTTCTACTGAATTTCAAATTACGTGATCTGATAATACTTATGCTTTAATGATCTTTACATTACAGTTGAACATGAGGTTTGAATTGAAACATCACATTTTATGAAGAAAAAAATTCATGACTGAACAACGCAACGGTTTCAAATAAGTAACATCATCATTCCTTTCAAAAGCAAACTTATGTTTGATGATAAGACATGCCATAAAACATTGACCTATTAACTTGCTTCAAAGATTCAATACAAGCAACCAGCCAACAATCACCATTTCAAACAAGCCGTTCCGGCTTCAAAATTCAAATCGTGCATGGCAATGCATAAGTTCAATGAGTTTATATAAAAAGATAAATTATCATTTGCATCAATATCAAATCAAACTACAAAAAAAGTGAACCTGATCAACAATAATTTTGTTGACAAGGTTCTTGCATGGGACATTTGGCAATATAATGTGCAAATTGTTCTAATACCGACTGAAACTAAATGTAGCCTTCAGTCAATCTCTTAAATTTCACTACATGGTTCACTAGAGGACATTGGAAAATCCTGAACAAAAATAACTTTGGCATGTGAGCTAATGGAAATGTGTAGTAACTCAAGCCAAGTCTAACACATTATTTAGCAAGTCAAAACCATCCTATTATCTAAATATATCATTTTACCTTGCTCTTGTTAAAAGAAATTGAAACTTACAAAATCATCAATTAGAAATGTATTTATTGTAAAAATACACCATTAGTACCTACATAAATATTATCTACATATCAGTTATGTGAATAACACATCTGTAACAAGAACATCTAAACTGAAGAGCGCCTAAGCCTAGTCTTTGTGTAAACTGATAAATTCTTGAAGGATGAAGTTGAAGGTTGCAATTGAAATGATTTATTAAAAAAATCAAGCTTTTGCACAAAACAATGTGTGTCTATCAACCTATAACATAACCATTGCGTTGCAAATTTGCACTTTCAATAACATAGCAATCATTCATTTTTTCATTTCACTGCGCTAAAAATAGGTAATCCATCATTCATCATTGCTACAAAAAATGTATTTTTCAAAATATTCATGCGTGACTAGTAACAAGAGCATTTCTTGTGATAATGGTATTTTCTCTATATGCAATGATTTTAGAACAACAAAATGCATAGTCAAAAATTACGTAGGTACAAATTAAATCGATTTGATAAAAAAATGATCATTACAAGATGATTTCTCAACTCATCATCATTAGAAAGCAAAAAAAAGAAGTTTTATCTCATAATTTTTAATGCAGCTTTCAATCAAAATTTAATAATAAAATTATAATGCGAGGCTTACCCTTTTAATAAATAATTCAGCGCTGCCGTTACTCCCATCATTTCCAACAACAGTCTCACCGCCACCACCACCATTGCCATTGTTATTATTACTATCACTGACATTGGTCAACCTTGATGAGTCATTCCAAAGTTTGACGAAGGATGAGGTTAAATCTCGATCATAACTACCATTTTTATCGTTCACATAAAAATACACAGACAACAAATTTTCTGTAGTTGATGAAGTGGAATTACTGATGCCCTCCTTAATACCCTCGCTCATATTTGTATTTTTGGCTGCTGCAGCAGATGTAGCCATTTTTGTACTTCGACGAGATCGTATCAATCCTGCGTCTGCTGAAGACTTGTTCAAATGGGCGGATTCTTTTTCATCACTATTCACTACGTCTTCTGATTTATTGCTTGTGTTGGCCTTGTTTAGATCTGATGATGATTCACTGGAGCTTGTGGCATTTTTTAATGTTATATCTTTTCCAGATCTTGACTTCTTCCCTTCTTCGTCTTGCCTTCCACTGGACCGAGAAGTTGGGGGTGAGGTTAATGGGAATGTACCCTTTGGTGTGGTTATCACCTTTCCAGTTGGTGGAGCTGAAGGATTTTTTGTTGTGGAAGTTTCGACAATCGTTGAATCTTCAGACTTGATTGGATCACATCCAGGATCAGTATACACAACAATTTGTTCTGGATCCACTTTAGTTCCCCGCCTATGAACAATGAAAATTTTTACAATGCATATTAATTAATTGTTGAAAAAATACTTAAAAATAATACACAGCATTTTTAAGTTAGATGATTTGCCACAATGATTCGACTAGAGAGCTTAAACTTAATATGTGGCTAATACAGTAATGATGTAAATGACCTTGTAAGGTAATAATGAAGAATATTTAATACAAAGCAGCAAAGCGAGTAAACATGTTACATTATTGAGAAACTGAAAGTGCTAAAAGGGAAGAAAGCATAATAATTTTAACAACACACCATTTTTTACAAAGAGATTTTAATTAAACTCATGGTTATTCATTGTATTTCATTTGCATCCCATATAATACTAGCTTATGAATTTAATTTATTGGTAGTTTTAATTCCAGAGATGGTAAAACAGTGCAAAAGATAAGTGTGCCATATGTGCATTAAGCTACTAGCTATTACTGAAGCCATTTCTGTTAATCGCGTTGTTAAATCAAGGAAAAAATGTACTCCTTTCAAGTAAAACGTGAAACTATTGTCAGCTTCAAATAGGCATCATATAAACAAAGCTTAAATGCAATGTTAAACACAAACGTATGAATTGAAGATGAAGGTCGTAATTTCGCTGTGAGTTTTACTTTTGTTTTTTGACTTGTGTTTGTGTATGAGAAGAGAAGATGATGCACATTAATTACTTTATCTTTGAATTAAAGCAGTTTAAGTGAAGAAACTGCAGCATAGATTTTGAACAAAGATAAAAAATGCAAATAAATATAATCTCTACCAAACTACAATCCTATTTATTTTTTCGCTTAACACTCCATTTCACGCAAAAAATATCCCCACACACTCCTTAAATTCATTTTGCACGCGTCTTGTAAATTGCAAACAAAAACAAACTCAAAACTTAGGATGCTACAGTACACCACCACAAACATGACAGTTTTTTTAGCAATAAATTAACGTTTTGTTGTTGAGAAGAAAATATGCGTATTATGAATTAGTATTGTACATCAAACAGATTTAGAGTACCTTCTTTCTTGCCTAGTTTTTTGAGAAAAAGTGTACGCGGAAAGCGGAACCATGCTAGATAGCTCATCGTTATTCACATCTTTTAAACTTAACTACAAACAAACTGACTGAGTGAGTTAAATAATTTAATTTTGATTTTTAGTGCGCAATTTTGTGCTATGTTGGCGGAAAATAAATTTCAATCGCCACCCTCTCCTCTCCCTCAACTCTCTCATCAATACAGTCTCGTAATGATCACATAATTTTTGTACTGACTGCTGACAATTTTCAAGTCCCTACAACTATAACACGTGCAAAAGTCTAAAATGCTATGACCGTTTCAGTAATTACTTTCGTTTGATTAGCTAGCTGGCATGAGTTGTGAATGGCGAAAAAAAGTTTGACAATACGATCGTAAGGTAGTTACAATTCATGCTGATTATTTTTTAAATACGCCAATCGAGTCCCAAGGAAATTATTCTTTCGCTAATTCATATTTGGAGTAACATTTGATGTAATTGTATTCACATTTCAGATAATCATCGTCTTCAGTACTTTTAAATGAAAGTCTTCAACACACATGTATACCACACATGTGCATAGACGCGAAAGAAATGCAATTTACATGTTCATAAAACATATCATAAAACGTTACTTTCAATTCGTCTATTTACTTTGTTTAAAAATCGTTTGTTTGTTAAGCACGTTAAATGTGATTTTTGGTTGATTTGATAGTGTGGGATTGTCAATTTGGCGATGGTGTTACAAAACGATTAAGAAATGCAACGAGTAATTACTTTTGCTTGTTTTAAATTACAACGTGCAATAAAAATAGAGTGTAGGTGTAGGACAAATTTCATTTCAATTTATTTATTAAATCTAGCACAGAATTATACTATCAGCTCAGGTTAGGGTTACGTTAGCTAGGCCAAGGGATGGTAGAAAACAATTGCGAAAGTTTTTCCCATAAAAGAAAAAAGATTCAAAACAGTAAAATAAAAAATATTAGCGATATTTTAACTGTAAATTTTATTTGCACGATGCATAACTTATTTATTTCATTTTTTAGTGTAGTTGAATAACAATGCCAGCTTTTTTGTGCATTAAAATATTATAAGCTACAAGAAAGTAATTGTAGCTAAAAGTAGTCAAATGTGACTCTGCGTTTGACATTTCCTGGTATGGGCATGTTTTTTTTCAGTTTCTTTGCTAGACATTAAAGATTATACACAGGATTCATTTTATTTATGACGAGTATTTACTATTTACTGCGATAAAAAATACTTTTGATTAGCATTTTTTACTAATCAAGCAAGTAAGGATGTTCAGCACGTTTGCTTTATCACAAAAGACATTAAATTACGAAATAAAAAACGACTTATTCAATGCCTCACTAGTCGTTTATAAACGCATGACAATTCTGAACGTAGACATAATTATTCGAGTGTGTGTGTGTGTGAGCGCTTTTCAACATTGTTTACCGTTGTACAAAAACGTGATTTGCAACTGAAATGAAGACGTTGATTGTTACAGTTTTTATCTAATAGCTTGCTAAATGAGCTCTGTGAGCCCTACAATAAAAATACACACCACACACTGCACTGTTGAACTTTTAACTGAAATGTAATAATGACATAATAAACTGGTATTCATGATGAGCAGCCCTGCAAAATAATACCTGGCCTAAACATTTTTTATTGACAGTCTGATTGACAGGTTGCGCTATTCCGCACACCTTTTAACGTTGGTCATTAAGAAAGGTATGTATTTAAATTAAATTTTTAATTGCAGGCTTGTTTAAATTGATGGATGCATACCAGACACATAAGCACCATCATAACATCGCATCACCCACTGCACTTGTTGGGATAACCATCTCACCTTCATTCATAAAAAATAAATTGTAACGAAGAGTGCGTGAATTTTTTTGCTTTAATTTATTGAACTGAACTAAAGTTGATTAAAGGAAAATGTTGCAAACTCGTTATAATCGATAGCTTTTACGACGACAAGCACTGCTAATAAACGGTATTCTATCAAGCCATCATCGATTCATCAGTAAAGCATATCATTAAATAAATAATATTATCAAGAGAAGAGGGCACAACGAAATTCCATTAAAAAGGAATGCTCACTTGCGAACTCGCTAATTAACTGCATCGCTAGAGTGTAAATAAAATTCATACGTGTGTCAGTGGACAATGAAAATTATGGTAAAAAGTATTGCTCAAACTGAAAGTAATTTTATTACCACAGCTAATTTACTTTTATAGTCATGTACGCACGGGCATATCTGTCTGTATATCATAAAATAAAGAATCAAATGTCAATGTTGAATGTTACCCAACGCCACAAAAATCACAACAATTGTAATTTTACATTTTCAGTTTTCTGAATGAATGTCAAAAACTCCACCCAGCTTAGTAATGTATGTAAATAATTATTTTTTTGCTGTAAAACTACACAAAAGAGCAAAGCAATTTAAAAAATTAAAGGGTTGATGTGAATACACAAGGATTACTAATGCATAGGCTAAGCAAAAAGCACAATGACATTTAGAATTACTTACTTTTGACTCTCATAAACCGTGACGATCATCTTTTTGAAGTTGGACAAATGTGAGCAAAACAGTGGCTGGGCCACATCCAAAACTATCTGCACCATTACAGGAACATGTACTTTGCCTATGCCAAAAGAGTCACCGACTCCATATGGCGTTTTAATTCCTGATGAGTTATCCCCTTTGTTTATTACAGGATTTTGTTTGCCATCGTCGCCAGAAGATGACTTGGTTTCATTGTCTTCTCCACTACCGTCCTTGCTGTTACTTGTAACTTCAGATGGTTTGCCTGTCGTAATTGTTTGAACAGTGCTATTGCTTTGTTTCTTTTGCTCTTCTTCACTAATATCATTTTCCTCTAAGCTTCCAGGAATTTGGTTGCCAGTATTCGTGGTAGGTCTTCCTGTTGTTGTTGGGGAAGGAGCAACAGGTGCGGCCATGGTACTGGTAGCAGAAGCATCGTCTGGTTTGGAACTTGGGCCAGCTCCAATTGGTGGATAAATATCAATGTCAATTGTTGGAGTGGCCATTGCACCGCTCTCATCGTCTATTTTAATGGGGATCTGTGATGACGATGATTTTGTCAGGTTACTCAGGTCATCCCAAAATTGAGGTGGGGTTGAACTTGTAAAATACTTCCCGTCAGAAACCGTTGTACGATGTGTACCACTCTCCTGACCATTGTCATCCTTGTTTGTTGTTGATCCTACTTCCGGACTGTGACCATGTTCTGGCTCAGAAGAATGACTATCTTTGCTAGCCGGTTGGGGTTGCTCTTGATGATCATCGTGATGATGAAGATGGTCATCATGATTCATCATATCTGGGTAGTAAGAATGCATACTGTCGTGATCAGGGAAAGAGTAGGAGTACATTGATGATGTTGTAAATTCATATGAGCTGGATGTAAAGTGTGGGTGTTCGACTTGTGTAAAATAAACACTTTTAATGTTCTTTGAGGAGATGACTGGTGTAGGTTGAATTTGATGTGGCGCCGCAGGTGTACTTTCTGATTTTTGTTGTGTATCATCCCCATTACTCCCTTGTTTATCATCATGATGATGACTCTGTTGGTCTTGGTCATTGCCTTTGTCGTCATTATCGTGATTATTATTGGTTTCGAAATGGGATGACTGTATTCCTACTTGGCTTGTACTTATTCGTACATCTTCCACAGAATGGCTAACAATGGCTGGTCCTTGACCAATCTCAAGTGATGATTGAGTCGCTGTTGGACTTGCAAGTGCGGATGAGGGAAGGGCAGGTGTAGGGAACAAATTTGGATTTGCGCCTTTATCATCTTCATTTATGTGAGCATCGCCTTCATCACTAGTATCATTATTTTGGCTTGTTAGACCAATCTCAGCGGTGGCAGCTATGTGTGGAGTTGTTTGCACCACTGTTTGCGTGACAGTAACAGTGAATGGACTAACACTACTGCTAATATCATAATGGGAATCGGATTTGATATGCAAATTTCCGCTGGCCCCGCCGCCGCCACCACTACCGTACTGTACGCTTGGTGAACGTACCTCTGAATAGTAGTCACGATATCGGTTATTTTCTTGATTGCCACCACCGACGACACTACCATTTCTCTCATTGCTACCTCTATTTTTCCCAGGGTTTCTTCCTGTTAACTCCTCATTATCTTCAGCACTTTCTTCTGGTAGAGGCGCTGAGCGAACTCCCATCGGAATCGGATACGGTGTCGGATTTTCTAGTGAGAAATATTCCGTAGTAGCTTGCAATTCGCCATCATCACCATCCCCATTATCATTTCCGTAAGAATTGCGAGTGATACCAAACTCTTCTTTGTAAACTCTTCTTGAAGAATAGTATGGTGAGTCGTTATATGCTTCATGGGCAAGTGATGGTCTGATTGCATTATGCCCATGTCTATAATCGGTAGCACCAGAAGCTGCCTGAGCCATCAAACTATTTACTGAACTACTATTTATCACATCACTATCTCCAGAAGTGACAGGGAATGTCGTAGATGCAGATGGTATTACAAATGATGGTGTGGTAGGGGAAATTGTAAATTCTTCAGTAGGCCTGGGAGTCGGTGTAGATAATACCCGACGTGAGGTCAGTTTCACCCTTCGCTTGTACGGTGGCGTGGGTAAAGCATTATTGCCAACAGGTTTGTTGCTCTCATCTTCTCCAGCTCCAGGAATTGTTGCTGTTTCATCAGTACTACCACTAGAAGCAACATTCTCAGTAGTCGTGTTTGAAGAATTCTCAGGCAAGTTGTTTATGTAAACTGAATCATCATGATCCCGGATTATGATTGGCTTGGGCCGCTTCACTTTCCCATAGTTTGATGATGCTGACGAGGTTCCGAATCCTAGAATTGCTCGACTAGATGAAAGGGATGCTGAGCCATTATTAGTATCACTTGCGCTACTAGTATTGTTGTAATCCAGCGGGGTGAGTGGTGTGGTCAAGTTAGTATAGCTACTATTTTCCACGCTACCTGCGCCGGAAGTAGAGGCTGGTGAACTTTGTTGTTGCTGCTCTGACTCAGCTACATTACTTTTCCTATCATCATCATGACTAGCATTCAAAAGACTGTTGGTCTCTGTTGTGACAGACACCCCTGCAGTTGATGTTGATATCAAAGAGGGATCAGCAATCCCACTGGACGATGGAAGTTGCGTAGTACTTGCTTCCATTACTTCTCCATCCGAGCCACCACTGCCGCTGGACGGAGTGGATGTGAGAATAGAGTTGCCATAAATTGAGGATAAAGACGACCCTGCTGTTGTGCTATTACCTCTCCCAAAGGGAAGTTTCTTACGCTTGATAATTCTATTGTGTAAATTATTGTTATGATTACTATTACTATTATAATTATTTATCACAGTTGAGGTGGGACGAGCTCGGGGTAATTGCTGTGATTGTTCTTGATGAAGATTAGCATTACTCCTTGATTGAAATGAGCCACCATTTAAGTCAAAGCTATTACCACTACTTATGTTGCTATTTATGTTGCTGGTACTATCACTAATATCTGTGCTATTGCTACTCTTATCATCATTTTCTTTCCCTACTATTATTTCACTAGCGATGCTACCACTACTATCATTATCACTTGTCGTGCTACTATCTGTAGTACTATTCTTACTGCTTGATATAGGCGATATTGTTGTGGTTGATGTGATTGCATTTAATTCACTTTTAGCACTGAGTCCCCTCGTGCCTAAACGGCTATTTCCCTGGGACACCCTCGTCCCCCCACTTCTGCTAAGCTTGTTAGCAAGTTGTGATGAAAACGAAAATGTCTGCGGGTTCGTGGTGGGAGCAGGTCGGAGAAGGGATGCGAAAGTGGTTGCACCTATTGACTCGTCGGTGTCCAAACCATCGCGTTCTTCTTCAGGTGGGAATATTGTGTCACCACCACTCTCACCGTGAGCAGTGGTGGGGGTACTGTCACCTTCACTAGCGTTGTTATCATCATCATTTGCCGAAAAATAAGTATCACTCTCATCTTTATCTAAACTCGTAGAGTCTGCATCATCATCATTATTGCCAAGCGAGTTGTTTGCTGAAGCGCCTTCTTCATCCCCAGCACCGCTTTCATTCGAGCTGCTATCCTTGCCAGTTGTACTTGGTACAACATCATCATTCCCGATTTGCTCCGCGGTTGATGAAGATGATGGTGATTGTTCACCATCTTCTTTTGCTGTTGATGCGGTGTTTGTGGTGCTTACCCCGGTCCCGTTTCTTTGTGGTTTCTCTTTTGAGCCTGCAACATTCTCAGTTGATGAAGGTGAAGATGATGCTTTTGTTATAAATCTGGGCGAATCACTGTCTTGACTTGATGATTCACCCACAAGAATACTACTATGGCGTTTTGTTAATGGGGATGATGAGCTAACAGATTGTGAAGGGGATATATTACTTTGCGTTGTTGTTAACTCATCGGCCACTTGAGAGCCTGCTAACTGCGGACTCAAAGTAGTTTCAGAGATGTCAGGTTGTAAAAATGATGCAATTGTTGTTTGTGACTCGCCAACATAGTTTGCACTTGGCGTCGCTGCTGTTGTTGTTGTCCCATTTAATTTCAAAGCGACGGTCAATGAAATGGGTGCAAAAAGTGGCCCAAGTAGAAGTGCCGTGAGTAGAGAATGGATAGTCACGGTGGCCATCCAATGCATCATTGCTGTAGAGGAAAAAATAAGAAAAATGAAATGAATTTAAATTAATGTGCAGCAATGCAAGTATGAAAAAGAAATATGTAGGTGTTTAATTTGCATATCATCAATCAACATCCTTCAGCAAAGTCATATTTATACAAAGTTTTCTTTCTCAGGGTAATCTGACAGGTATAATATTTGCTCACATAAAAATTTTGTTTACACATTTAAAATACATTTATTCGCACTACAATTACCCAAAAAAAACCAAGTTATAATTTTCTCAGAAAGGGGTTTATTGTTTCAGTTGAAGATTATCGAATAGCTTGTTTTTGTAATCATTATTAACTCGTTTTTGGTGGCATTGGTTCTATATAAGCAAGCTACATAATTCGGGATGGACTGAAATTTGTAAGAGTTGCTGTTGATCATAAAATTATGATTATATTTTGTGTGTGGGCATTTGATGTTTCTTTTTCAGTGATTTAAAAAAAACAATTTTTCATAATAAAATTCTCACTATTTTTGAAAGATATAAAATGCCCGAGGACTGTGTGCTACTTTTCAATAAAATGCGTACATTATCACGGTCACATGTAGTTGTTAGTTAATTAGCAAATACGTGTGTTGTTTCATAAAAGTGGAGGATGGGCGAAAGATGTGACTTGTAAACGCAATAAGAATCATCCTTGTAGCTTGTTAAAAGGTAATGTAGAATGTCATTTCATTTTTGTTGGAAATATTTTAATTGTCAAAAAAGTAAGCTTTGTGGGTCAGTAGTTTCCTTAAAAAGTAAAACATCCTAATTATGTGTCATGCAAACAAATTTCTTCTAAAAATATACAGTATGACTTCATTTTACACAAACTTGTTAATTCAAGAGGTGAGTTGAATTACTACTGAGCAGTTATACTAAATGGGTTATATAGTTCAGTTCATTGAAGTCAAGTGCTCTGAAATTGCTCTATTGTTGCACGCATTTTGCATGTTGTAGTTGCATTCATAACAACACTCAGAAAATTAAACAACTGCGTCACTTTTGCATGTAAGAACTGTATTGCACAATACAAATTAAGAGCTGACGACGTTTGCTAACATTCAATTTAATTCGTCACATATAACCTATAATAACTGACAATAATTATGTTGACAATCTCACACCAACTTCAGGTTGCGTTTCTCTGATAAGTATTGTAGGTATATATGTAACTGAAGGATCCTACATCTTAAAGGGTTCGAAAGTGGTAAAGAGCTTTGCGTTTTCTAAATGTTTGTGAAATAGGCGTCGGCGTTGCAACTTCAAATCATATTCTTCCGGTTGCAACAAAGTTGTGCTGTATACATGATTCTACTAGAAACATGACTTTGCACTTATTATTTAGTTTTTAGTTTAATTGGACATACTGACAACCAACTAAAGAAGCAATGCTACGTGTATTTTATTCCGCATTAGAAGTTCCAGTTTTATCGTTAGTAAATAAATTTTCAAATTTCACATTAATTATTCATGACAATCCATGTCACGCTGGATTTTTTCGAATTTTTAAAGCTGCTTATCACTAAAATAGATATACTTTCATTACAATATCCCTCTATGTACAATATCTGTAGATTCGTAGCAGCGTGTCCTACTTTTTTAAAGTAGGCGTTACTTATCCATTGACATTTTTGTAAAGTATTTGTGCTATCAATTTTAGTTTTGTCACACATGTACAAATTACCATAATATTTGCATCAAAATTAACTCCTGTCAACATGGCTTTTGTGGGTCACCAATTCATGCTATCTGTCTAATTGCATTAGTACAAAAAAGTGTTTATTTTGGTTTATCCCTGTATGGTATATGTATGTAGTTTATTATATTGACAGTTATGTGGTTAAATGACTGCACTCGTATAAACACTACTTTCAAACCTCAGCAAACATGTCATTTAAAAACCTACACATAGATTTCTACACAAAGGAATCCAAACGTTTTGACAGAATGACAACGACAACCCCGTCTCCTGTCTTCAGTCACGCTCGTATTTCCTCGTAAAATTTGAGTTCACAACCAATTTACCTATCTATTTTATTTTCACGAAAGAGTAAACGTACAAAAACTATCTCAAGCATTATTTTTACTTTTTTAGGGGTTTACTGTGTCACCTAGATTTAACTGGAACTCTAGAAAGTTATTACCACCATTAAAAAACGGAATTTCCCTTTCCTGTTCCATCAACCATTTGCCATAAACACTCTGTCTATTCTAAAAAATGTGACAAGAATAATTACTGGGATTTTTTCATTGTTGTATGTATCAATCATACATATTAATACATAATCTTGCGTGAATGTGAGTTACATTGCAAATTGCAATACAATTGGTCCTAAAACATAACACAAAAGATTGTGTAACAAAGAATGTATGAAATGCAGTTGTAACACACACTGCATAATGCATGCATTGTGTACTCCTATCCTTCAGTTTAAAAAACCATAATATTTGTCATTAAAATTTAATAATTAAATTGCAACACAAGTTTTTCTTCCTCAAAACACCTTTCTACCAACCAACTATTAAAAAACCCAATACTTCTAAATTACTTATTACATGCATCAAGCACTCCCCATCGGGTTAGCTAAACAATGAAAGTTTACTTGTGTAGCATAGTAATATCGACATTTCACTTTCAGTTTTTTTGTTAATTCAATCCCCACGCACAAACTAAATTTACAACTGCAACGTAATATTAAAAATTTAATTCAAACACAAAAGTCACGTATTCTATGTTTTTGTCATATTATCACTGCTGTACATATTTTACATTTTCAAATTATACGCTTGCATTTCATATACGAGACTTTTTTTCTACTTTTTTTCTGTTGAATAGTTCAAAAATGTACTAGAAGTCAATAGTACACATAACTCTTTTTGGTGATGATTATCATTATGAAATGAAACGAATGAATGACTTACGTGAAACGAACGGCTTTCTCATTTTGATTAAGATTCTTATCAGGTGACGAACGACTCTCCAAATTGCAATTTAGTAATGATGTTGATGATTATGTATAGTCTGGTCGTTGTCGTTTATTAGTCTCAAGAAGTTGAATGGCTATGCATTTTTCTTCAAAAATTCCATTCAATTCAGACCTCGTATATTCCTTGGGTTTATTTTTTTGAAGTTGTTTTGCTGTTGTATATATTTTTACTCAGAGATCCTTTTGTCTCCTTGAATTAGCACGAGAGTATGAGTCAACCCTTCTCACAGTAACAATCAGAAAAGACTTTGTTACATCTTTTGTGGTTCAACAAACAATTTGTTTCTGTCATTTCGCTGTAGTTTTTCAAAAGATAACAAATTCCCAATTCATGTACCCATTAAATTACTCGCACTATCACTTCACAAAGGACACAATAAAAATGAAGGAACTTCGTCTGTATAACTTTTAGCTAAATTGCTTTGCAGTTTTAATGGATATACATCTAATTTAGTAGTAACAAAGAAAATGAACCATTCATTTCACTGTTCCTCCAAAGAAATCCATTTATATTTACAAATTGATTTTTTGGGTGCGATTAGCACATTCTGTTTCTTACACAGGTTATGGCTATTTTTGTAGACAAAACACATTATTAAATTGTTTTACATCATCCATTTTCACATTGTTTTGGCTGCGATGTGAGTAAAATTATATTGAGCACCGATAGAAAATACATTGTTCTGATCTCAGAAAACACTGAATTCCTCAAGTGAACTCCATTTTCGCAGTTGTTACGTAAAACACTGGTTATTATAAACAAACTGCAGTCGTACTACTTGTTAGACAACAAAGGTTGTAATGAAGCTCTCTATTCAATAAAAAATTTAGCATTGCACAACAAGGCTCTCACAAAATTTGTTAATTCTTCTTACTCATCATCCAGTTGGTTGAGACAAAGAGTTTTTAAAACGCAAATATGTTTATTTACATAACGTGCATTGTATCTTTTGTGATTACGCATACCATACTTTAGTAGCTTCAGTAACACTGCCCGTGTGTATCCCGTGTTCCCAATCCGCACACTTGTCAGATTCTCGTCATTTCATTTCACGACACACTTCACACAACTGAAAAAAGAAATTCCCTGCCTTCCTTCTTTTTTCCATGTGTGTATTCAACCAGACCAAAAGAGATTTGGTTTCACAGACAAACGTCAAATCATAAAAGTTTTTCTACTTATTATTTTGCATCTGCTTCTCGTTTCTGTTGAACGATAACAGTCATTGATAATATGGTTTATGTAATGACTGTTTGATGATGACTTCTCAGCAGAGAGCGATGGATGAGGATGATGAAAAATGACGATGATGGTTTTGTTGTGTTTGTATCGTATCTCTTCACGTCAATTATATTGCTGTGTAATCTGAAAAAAAGAAGAAGAAGCATGCCATTCATTGAACAACTGTTTATAAAATTGTCATCTTCTGCCATCATCATGAATATTGAATAGAAGAATACCTACCACCGCGTTGTTTTATGTTTGGTACTAAAATAATAATGATACCCACCACCAGGCACAACACTTAACATTTACACAGAAGAAGATATAGCAATACTTCATTAAAATATTTAATACCCTTTTGTCTCCTATTTCAACAGCATTATTGCATTAGACAAAAAAATTATAACCATTTTCTTACTTTACATGATGCGTAAAATAGTTTTATGACGTGTGTTTAAGCATGTTATGTTATTATGTCGACAACACTACTATGTAATCCGACATTTTAGATCCATCTATTTTTCCTTTCTCTTCGTAAGTTATCTAGAGAGATACTTTTGATTTTTACATGACTGTCAAATATTTCAGAACCCAAAAAATCCTCTTAAATTAAAGTGCCTACAGAAATTTGTGTGCAAACTTTATGCTAAAATATTTTGCGGTTTTCACGTACCATGTTATTTAAGATTTTACTTCCGCTGTCCCGTTACCTTTAGCTCATCGAGAGCTGACGTATAATATTCAACAGACAAAGAGCGATAAATATGAAAACTTATAGTTCTTTTCTGTAATGTGATAAGTATGCATTACATATACCACATTTTGTGATTTTCAAGAATCTCTTCCCGCAACGATGCGATGAATCAGTCAAAAAATATTTTCATAAATTTGTAAATCTCTCTTGGTGCAATGTTACATGCAAAAGGAAAAAAAACAACGAACTTATGCATACGAACTTTACTCACACAATTCAATTCGCAAACTAAACAAATTTTACAGCGCAGCGTACATGCGTGAACCGAGCACAAGAGAACTAATGGAATTCAATCGTTTTTTCGCTCCCTTCTATAATAACATAACTGTACACACTTGAAACTGACAGTTGATTCTCTAATGATACAAACTAAAATAACAAAAAAATTAAAGTTTGAATTAGATTCAATGAATTTATAAGTTCGTAGCAAACAAACTAATACAATAGTAACTGATGATGAGGATGAGCAAACTCTGAAACTAGCCATCGATCGAATTAACTTTCAACTTTGTGTTGTTTTGTATGTTACACACATTTAAACTGTGAGTTCTCTGGCCAGCTATCTTGCTTGGTATATTCTATCATCACGATCTTCTAAATGAATCTTCTAAATGGAAAAATGTTATTCAATGGAATGTGTTTCACGTAATACCTCACTTCAACCGCCATAACAATTTTAACCAATTTTCTATTAAGAATAATATAGTGTTAGTTAAATAGTATGTATAGCGCTTTGAATATTTACAGTTCACATCTCATTATCAGTCTTTCTGTAAACCACGGTTAACAGAATAATGCGTAGCGCATACCAAATTATGATAGCATTTACAAACATAACGTTCCATCATCAGTAAACTTCATCTCATCTCACACTCCCCAAATCTGTATTAAACCATTAGACATTGGCAAAGTACTCCCTTTTTCCTCAAAACTGCTATAATATTATTACTCAGTACCTAAAATATTGCTATGTAAAGGTATTTATTTTTCGTAGAGTTGAAGTTATTGTCAAGTACAAAGCATAGATCATCATCATTATTCATCATAACGTGGTTTTCACACTACGGATATTATTATAAGCTATAGATCTAGTTCATATCCTCCTCTCTCTCTCTCTTTTGAAGTTATAGAGCTATCATGAAATCCAATTTCAAGTAATGGACCATTGCAATAATAGAGAGTCCACTCTCAACAGTAATGTTAAATACAGACCAACGCTTGAAAACCAGAATCACAGCTCTGTAGTCCTAAAATCGATTGCGATTTTTTTTCGAAAGAGAATGAAAGAGTTTGAAAATTAGTAAATAGAGGCTAGGCCTATGGTATGTAATCATAATCATCATTCATATAGGTATTTTTTCACACTGCTGAGGTTACAGTATTTTGATCCTATTTTCTCATTCTCGCGCATTTTTATTGACAGGTAAAACAAACCAGTTAGCACATCTCTCTCTCTCTGCAGCGAAATGAGACTATATACATACGTACATACGTAATAAACATGTAATATTGTACGATTTATGAACAAACAGTAGAGGGAAGAAGGGAACAAGAAAGGGGTGAGTTTTTTTTAGTTTAAATACCACTTGAGTAACAGGGAAAGGGCAAATGCCTACACAGATATACGGCTCTCCTGAGTTTAAATTGATCATCATTTCGATTGCATTGCAACAATGTACACATTGTACATATATTTCAAATATCTGCAACCTGCAAACTAAAGTATTTGACGATATTGTATATTCAGGAGGATAATGATATGAGTAAGCAGAAACAAGAGATAGAAAGCAACGCACACAGTGCGCGCTATACAATATCATTTTACAACAATAAACAGACAACCGTCAAAAGAGATAAAGTGATACAACAGGCGTAGCAGCAAAAACGAAATTTAACATTTAAAAAAATGCATCATCCCTCCTCTTCATCGTTTGTTTCCTTTTGATGCATTGTAAAAAACATAACATTTAGATTTCAAGAACCTGCACGCTGCATGCGCTGACTGACTCTTCTGACGATGATGATGCGATGTTGGTATAAGACCAACAGGTAAAATCTGTAGGAAGATGAATGTATAAAATGGGTAGTCCTCATGCAGAATTTTATCTCTCTTGCAAACTGTTACTGTTATTGCAGCTGTTAAAAAAGTTGCTAGTATACTTGTGTTGTTGATAATTTGAAGGATGAAACATTCAAAGGGTTTACTCCCTCTGTACGTTGTCGTGATCTCTTACTTTTTTATAAGGTGTGCAGTAGTATGCAAACTAAACATGTATACATATTTACAGGTAATTTTTTAGCCATGCATATATTGTAGCTAGACACGTTAAATTCACTGTTGGCTGCCCACGACGTCACAATTGGATGAATATTCTACAACACAATACTAACTTATTGCTGTATAAATATAACATACATAGATAGTAGATAGCAGTGCTTTCGTTTAGTGGGTAAGTAGAAGTAAGTTTAAACAGATAAAAAACTTATTTTTTGAAAGGTACATTTCAGGATCAGCATATTTAACTGCAACTACTGTACCGCGTTACGGAATTCTTTGCAATTGTAATGGTTAACCAAAAGGCAAATATTTTTGTAGACACAAGCACAACCAACAGTTACAGAAGAATTACAAGTTCTGTTACCGTGTTTGCCTGCAAAATTGCAAATGAGCCTGAACAATGCAAGTATTTTTTTCAAATATTTATTCTTAGAAATGCGTATTTTTGATTTGATCTCTAAATTCCTTTTGCAAACGGATGCGGGTTTGAACTTTTTAAAAATATAATAGAATCTTTTTTTTCTGTGGCTACAACCTTGGTTTATTTCCATATATTATGGTTTTATGTTCTCACAGAATTTCATTAAAAATACACACCGACACAGGTCCTCCTGGTACACACATACTATAAATTGATAACATATTTTTTGGATTTGTATTGAATCCTATTTATCATGATCTCATCAGCTTGTCAAACGCTGACAATAGGATCCTGTACCGTTTGGGTCCTAAAACTCACTGTTAGTTTAAATACTTTCATTTGATTTGGTTTTTGGTTTGTATTCTAACTTCTATTATATTTTTAAGCACATTATAATTGCACTACACTTTTTAGGCATAGTAGATGGTAAAAGAATTTCGATTTCTATTCAATACCTATAATAATAGGCACAATGCCATCACCACCAAAATTAGTATTTTCCTAAATTTTTCTGAAATTTATCTCACTACGGCTATTTAGTCGTAGCGAAGTAATGACATTTTTTAGCTGTTTTTATATAAATCATGATGCGGTAACATTTAAGCATTCCGTAATCTTTTGTGGCTTTGTTTGGTGATGGCGTTCGAAGGATTAATTTTTGGTGTAATAACTTTTGATTATGGTAATCCCACATACACATTAAGTCACATATTTATGGAACTTTCTTTAGATAGATAGATAGATAGCTTTTATTTTCCGGTTTACAGGTATCAGTCATTACAACAATTTGTCTGGTATTTTAAACTTTGTAAAAGTTATAGACGATACCTTCAAGTAAATTGCATAATAAACAATTTGATCCCAACCTACATTTTTCATGATTCGGTCATATTTCAATGATAAATTCTCGACATTGGTTTAAAAATACTTGTTTATGATACAACTGTCAACTTTTTTGATCCTCAAATATAGTTAGTAAATATAAGTATCTAAAACCTAAAAGATGCATATAGGTATGTAAAGATGATGACGTTGACATTTAACTCGCCTTGTATGTCACAATATTCTCATTCTCAATAAAATTGTATTTTAAACAGAAAATGACGTCGAAAGAATTAGACGATAATGATTAATGATGATGAGTACGTAGGTGATGAACAGGCGCAGGCGTTGTGGATTTTTAATAGGATAGTATAATAAAGCAAAAGCAAAGAATGAGTTGTATGGATATGGATGATTGTTATAAAAAGACTATTGCACGTTCTTAGCATAATGTGTTTTTTGCCACTGCGCTGCGGTGAGGTAATACTGAATCATTGCTTTCATTTTTATAGTACGTGTAGGATTCACAGAAGGCGAGAATTTTAGTCGTAAAAATCTTCACCCAGGTATATTGAAGATTATTTGCAACGCTGAAAAATCCTTAGCACCAACATCGACACTGATTGCTCATCATTATAAAATAATCATTGCAAGGTATTTAGACACTCTTCAAAACTCTAGAGAGAGCTTTCTTTTTCGTTACCGTATTGAAGCGCAGAAGTAGTTATTTTTGGTGATTTATGATTTGTTAAGGACAAGTTAAGCGAAGTCTAAGCCCGCATATGTGTATCTGTAAGAGATTTTAATGAATTTGACCTAACGCTTGTCCTTTACCACATGTGGTAATAAAATTGGCTATACGTTACGTTGCGTTAGGGTTAGTTCAAAATATAAAGCTAATAGGGAAAATCCATTGAATATAAAGGTATCCCTCTTAATATTCAATGGGGAAAATCGATAAAAAATTCAAGTAACTGTTGCCATTTCTATTTGCATTATTATAAGCAGAAGGTGCGAGAACGCGAGATGAAATAATGGCTTTAAAAATTACTTTTGGTAAATGAAGTACGTAATGTTGGTTGGATGTGCGTTTTTTCCTTTTGAGTAAAACCAATATCGGTACATGAAATATCAGCCGAACAAACTGCACAATATGACGTGACTCCTGAACTATCTTAATATGACAGCGCAATGTAGAAATAAATTCTAAGCTTTTAAAAGACAATATGTTTGAGAGTTTCAATCATTTTTTAACGGTGACGCTGCCACTTTTTGTTAAGATAATCTTGGCTATAGATGGAAGAAAAAGAGCTGTCACTACTCCGTACACGATATGCACATCGTAAGTGTGCTTTTTTCATGTCTGGTGATCCCACGATGATGGTGCCACAAGAATTCTCGTAATGTGCAATAGATATACGATCTTTTTTAATGATGTTTTGTTCCATTCCGAAAGCCAAGCAATTTGTTGCATTTTTGCAAAATGCAATAGCTCATATGAAATTGATTGTTTCACGACGATGATCTTACACTTCAAGTGACGTACTGTATAAAATTAAATATTCACGAATGCAATTCATAAATGCTTGCAGTTATGCGATGCGAACAAGGAAGAAAATGCACTCAAGATTATTGTGTGGTTTCAATTCGCTAAATGATAAATTCGTCTTGGAATATAATGGATTTTTAAGAGTTAAAAATCACAGGGACCGTGTAAGAGTATGAGTCACCGCATCATCGTTCATTGCGTACCTTACATAGTAAAATTATACATGTGAATCGTATCGTCGCAGTTGCAAATAAAACACTTCCCGAAGTAATTCACACAGTAGTTCATATATTTTCCGTCAAATTAACTCCAATGTTGCATTGCAATAGTTGATGTTAGACATTTATCAAAATAATGCAACTTGATTTCCGGACGAGAAGATAAGATAATGAATTAAATCGTGGAAAAAACTATCTGTTAACATCCTGCATAAACCACAATCTCAATCACCGCCCCGCCACCATTATTATATAAGCCATATGTAACCACAAACCGACTATTTTTACCTTTTAGGATTTTTGAGTGGGTTGCCCAAACAAAGGCCACGTAAGCCACCTACATTTCTCGTAGAATTGTCAAATGGCCAAGAATAAGAATCGATAATGCTAAAACATAAATTATTACTTTTGTCAATCAATGCATTACCGTCAAACAGTTAGTGTACCTGAATTTATATCAAGTTGACAGTGCAGACAAGCTATAAATGGAAATAAAACCGTACCTTGATGACAGAAAACAGACGAAAACCAGTGCTTGTTATTTAGTTACGTACTGTGCAGAGGCGTGGCAAACATGGTAGTTTTAAAACTTGTACAGTCATTTACATTTCCACGCTGAAATTCTCAAGGAACGCAGTAAAATTCGACATGAAAGAGTCGGTTGATAGGTTAACCTTGCTTTCAAATCCGTATATAGATAAACATTATTTGGTATAAAATAAGCCATCGAATTCAGGTTACTTGTTACTTAACGTGTAATGTTATTAAGCCGTGATCTGTGGAGATAAAAAATAAGCAACCTTTTACAAATTACATGTTCTTCGCACATTGACGATAGCTTGAAAACCCAAATTCCAAATTGCTTTCCGATGATCTTCACGTGTACAAGTTTGTCCATTGAACAACATATTACATGAAACGATAAATATTACAATGCTACGTTTTTTATACTTGTTCAGAGGGATCATAAAATAACATGTCACGTCAAACACAGGGTCAATTTTTTCATATCTGCGCAAATCTTTTCATCTTTGCATTCGTATAATCTTGGGATCATAAATATACATAATCAGCTAGCTACCCAGTATTGCATTTTGTATTGTCCACAAAAAAGAATGATGCATGCATATTTTTATTTTTTCACAAATAATTCGCACAGGGCAATTTAAAATACTGATTTTTTAGTACAAGGTATACGTGAATCTTTGACATGTAGAGTGAAGATAAATCATCAATATCTACCAAACTTATTAGATCATATATTGATATTGGCACATTATTGATAATTTAAAACTTGATAAAAAACATACTTGTCAAGGTGCGCAAAAGATTATTGATCACTACTCACAATAAATACCATTCTTCAAACATAATCTGAAGAAATGAAAGTTTACAAAATCTTTCTTCATTGTTATATTGTTTGTTAGACACACATTTTAAAGTGCCGTTGTTATAAATTGTGTCTCTTGTGTCCAAAGTGCATATGACACATGAACGTGAGCAGCGATTATGTACACTAAATTTAATCCCTTTTGCACGACACGGTCGATTTGCAGTACTAAAATTGCATTTTATAGAGATTACATTAAGTTTGCCAGCATTTCGTCTCGTAGTCCACAGTCGGTTATTCTTACCAGCTATGATAAAAACAGGAACGATGAATAGAGACAGAGAAATACTCGAAAAGTACGGTGGATACTTTTTTAATCAGACGAAATTACAGCATCTTTATTTTGTCCATGCTACATGCGATGTGCGATATACATACAAGTTGTATGGTACATAGAATATGGTACACTATGGCTATATTGTAAAAAAATATTTTAGAATGGCCAACAACAATAATAATCTGTGTTGGTACCAGTTGTGCCAATAGCACTGCTTAGAAGCAGGATATAGATACGTAAATGGTAAACGTAAAAAATCAAATATGATATGAGTGTTTTATGATCAGTGATATCAACAATGGTCAGTAGTATCAGTATATGCATATATTATAATCATGCACAAGCCATAGCATCATCATCATCATATAATCAAGATTTTTTTGTTATGGTCGTGGTTGCAAATAACTTTTGTATTATAAGTAATACCTGCTGAGCTGTTATGAGTAAAATGCAATGTTATTGTTACAATGTGGAATGTATGCGCATAAAAAATTGAGTTAATAAAAGATGTACAAGAACAAGATTTGCTTAAAGACAGTCAGTGCTATAGTATTTGTGAACTGATGTTCATTTAGTGTGTTTAGACTATAATCTCGGTAATAGTAATAAGAATGTCCCTATTTGGCTTCACGTAGACTTGACCTTCATGGGTATTCAAACAGCACATAACATGATAATTCGCGTATCTGTTCACGTTTCAACCCTCCATGTTTAATTTTATTTTCATCCTTATAGCCAGAAAGTACGACTTATGACATTCAGAAAGTAAAAAAGTTATAAAATAGTTAAATTCAGTTTTAGAACTGAATTTTTTCGTTGAGCGACATAATAGTCGTCTGATTTGAGAGCATCTCTCTAAAAATCTTATCATCAAATGAGAGCTTGGTATGTAACATGTAGATATTTTTTATAAAATACTTTTACAAAACATGTTCTATTACGTTCTCTAACAAATGATCAAAGTATGGAATTGTATATAATGAAGACGAGTATTCCAGTTGTACGTACATTGTTGTTGCGCTTGACCGCTTTTGCAGTCTCGAAAAAATTGTTCCACGATTAGGATGACGTGATCACTTTTAGTTTTTTTTTTCCTCGGAGTATTTTAAAAGACATAAAAACAGGTTTTCTGCTCATCTTCATCTGTGCAATTTTTTGCAATGTGTCATAAAACATCTACGCTGTAATGTACATCTTTTTACTAGTAAATTATATGTATTGACTAATGCTATTGGATTATTGGAAGATTTTATCTATCTGAACCAAGAAGTTTATTTATTTCACATAAGAAGAGGAGGAATCTGATAGTTGTCAATTATTATCATTCAAAATAATTCAACGTAAATAATGCTGAATCATTTATCTTCCATTGTTGGCGATGATCATAATTTACATTACATACTTGAATTTTTATTTTACATCCTGATTTGATCATCCAGCAGAATGAATTGGCATGTATGAGCTTTATTGTTGTCATCCCATGTTTCATTTTTTGGCTTGACTCTAAATAATACACAGCAGGTAGTCAGGTATGCAGATTCATGGAAATTGACATTCGTCTCGTTATTCGGAGTAATCAGTGCAAAGAATTTACCTGCGCTCTGCCAATAAAATGAGTGAACGCCATTTCATTCCAAATCAGCTTTGCAAAATAGGAATTCTTTTCCTGGGAATATTTACATGAATTGCTTTGCCTTTTGGCATGTCAGTCTAAACTTTTAAATTTATTTTTAAATGGAGTTCTCATCGTTTATATAATAAGCTTGTCTTGTTTTCAAACATTAAATTGGCTGCCTTATTTTGATGTTTTTCCATTCACTATGCCTCATTTTAGAGGTCTATGCATTTATCCTATTAAGCTACGAGGAAGCGTCTCATTTAAATTATGATGATGATTGTTCTCTGATGTGTTATGGGATTATTAAAATTTCTGAAGGAAGTGTTGAATTTGAAATGTAATGACAGTTTGTATTCACGGCATTACCAAAAAGTATACATGTTACAACTTCTTTTTGTTTCAACCTTTTCTTGTAATTTATGTAATCTTTTCGGAATGCTCGAAACTCGCAAAAAGGTTATCAGCCTTACTGAAAATTTCAAAAGTCAAGTGCGTACGCTAGTGCCGTTGCGTGTGTGTGCCTTTTCTACCTGCAGGTTCTACGAAGTTTTTTCTCATGGGCTGGGAAACTCACTTTTATCTACCTATATTATTCATTCATTTCATAAAATAAATATATAAAGTATACCTACACAACAGCATAATCTCTATCTGGATATCACATTGCATGTGGCAAAAAGTAATTTGCCATCATAATCATGATTGTACTTGCATTGCATCACGATAATCTTGAACAAAAAATCCTTGCTTCATTTTCCCATTTTCTGCAATAATTTACATTTGATAGATAAGCTTATATGAATGAAAAGTAAAACAAGCAACCAAACAAAGGTCGCACATCTTCCGTTCTAGATTTTTTGCATCACGTCGTCCTATACGCCGACGTGTGTGCTCTCTTTCTGGCTGATGACTGCGTATTAAAAGTGTACTTTGTAAATTGCAATTTATATAATAGTGTACAATAAAACAAGTCATTGTCATTAAACGCACTAAAATGTATCACGATTAGATATCTTACTCTTATGTAAATATATTTGATAGTTGTACAAACGAATGAATGATAGGACTCTTGGGAACATCAAACAAGTAACATAATATTTAACTCCATTTCTTGAGACAAGTAACGCACATAAGTCATCTCCCCCTCTCTCTACACAAACCAATTCTTATCCTTGATTCATGTATACAATGTATAATAAAATGGTAATAATAAATGTAACAAACACCATTTCAGTTCATTTTTTGGCAGGTTAACGATCCTCATTTTTCAAGCGCCCAATGTTTTTTTTACAAAACAAACATATTCCCTTAACGTGGACTTGCTTCTGTTTGATTTAAGTACAAGTGCGCACAGGTGAAATTGGGGTTTAAGGTATGAATGTAACCATTTTGTCGCTTTTGATAGAACCACAGATAAAAAATAAATAAGGCTACTTTCGTCTTGAGCAGCACTTTACGTTTTCTTTTACTTTTAGTCCTTTTTGTAGCCTGCAAATAGCATATATTATTTGAAAGCTTTCATTGACCGCTCTGGGACTATTAGAATAAGTGTGCTACATAAAGAGTGAACATTTATGGCCAAAAAAATTGCTATTTAATTTTTTCTCGCAGGAATTGTGATTGCTATTTCGCGTGTTGGTCAGTCAGAATGAAGAAAGGGTTAAAAAATATATCGCTTTGACTTTCCATCTTCCAAATTGATTTGAGAGCAGAGACCATTATGTGTGTAGTAGAAAATATATAGAATGTTTACAAATTAACAGAACCGAGTACCAAAACTGTGTGCATTATAGGGTTGAATGAATATGGTAAATACATACACACATATTTGTATACTAGCCGACAGGTAAAAATGTTAAGGAACCGAAAATAATGTGCCAACCACAGCATACCTTTCCTTATGTGACCATTTTAACAAGACGCGCTTCATAATATATTTTTTAATATAATCAGTGGGCATTCGCATTTTTCCTTTGCAATGAAAGCAAAGCTAATGTGCACCGTAATAATATAATATATTTGTGTTACGCATGTATTGGAATGGAAATGATAGGAATGTAATGTAAATGCAAACTGCATGCAAGAAAGAAAAGGAACTCAAATTCCTCACTTTGCAATTTCAAGCAGAGTGTCGTGTCCCTCTTTTTTAACTCTCTCTCACTCTCAATTCACCAACAAAATAGGCACACATCACATGCAGACCACCAAAAAGTAAATGTCCACCAACTCACCGTCGTCACCAACCACCATCGTCCTCACAAGTCAGTTTTAATCCCATATATTGAGGTGAGTCTGGCTTTTCTTATACTCATAAGTACGCTGTAGATTTCTTCTTGAAAAATCGACACTTGGATAGGCAAGCTGACCTAATTCTCTTGAAATGTTGCTTGTTCGCTTTTTCACACCGAGTACTTTTGAATGTTCGTAATAACCAAGAAACTAAATATATTTGAGAAAAAGGAGGAGTACGCTAGTACAGTGACTTAATCTGCCATAAACTTAAAAATAAATCCAAACTTTATTGGTACACCACCACCACTTATATAAAAAGGACGCTTTTGCTATCTCGCTATGAATCATGCAAATATAAAAACTCTTTCTCACCAACATTTAAGATGATCTTAAGATGTGATGTGGGATGATAAAATCATGCTTCAAAAATATATTTAGAATTTAGGTATGTAAATGGACATGGATGAAAGGTTTATTTATAGCGAGCGATAAGAGAATAACATCGATTGAAAAAGTTTGAAATCTTTTATGGCTGTATTGAATTGCATTGCGTGCAGTAATAACACAACAGCTTCAAAGCTCTTTAAATTTGTAGACACTCTCGATTTTGACACATGAATACGAGTGAAAAGATTCTAAAAATAAAAATTGCAAATTTACCAACAACACACACCTTAATTACATAAAATGAAAGTGAAGATTCCTAGCACATACATATCATATAAGCTACATCAATCTTCTAATAACAACATATAACATCTCATAAAATCGCAATTGATGATTGTTGTATGAATAATATGCAATATTATGCCTTCAACATGAACATTAAAATTGAATGAATGCACGATGTATGGACGTACATAAAAAATGCATTCAATTGTTTCACCCTGGTCCCATCTTATTGTAATTTGGTTGTTAAAAAAGCTTTCATTTTTTTTCGCAACTGACAATTTCGCACAGTATCAAAATACAATAGAAACTTATCATCACAAAACTACGGATCTACTCACGTTATATATAATTTTTTCATCGTGGTATTTTTCCGGAGGCGAAAACACTTAATTTATTTCACAAATACGCTCAGAGAGTGATACTAATAAAGCTGTAAAACAAAATTAGAAAGCAGGTTGTAATGTTCAAAGATGATCATGATGTGTTTGTTAAAATGTGACTTTGACACATACAGAGATGATTGCAACTTGCAACAAGCCAACGAAACCAAAAAAATGAGTTAAAAAGTAAAATGACAAATGTGGTGTGTGACAATATAATAAAAGGGGAAAAATGTAATTACCATAATTTTCAATACCATAAGAATCAACGAACGACAAAAGTAAAGTCAATCATCATCTCCCACTTTTTTATCCTAGCTAAATGGATTGTCTTTCGGTAAAACTGCGGGCTACAATATTACTGACATGGGTTCGCTACAATTTTATCATCATCGTCACAGTAGTATTTCCATCATTAAAATAGGTACAAAAAGGAAACCACAAAATGTGCGTGGCATGCCATGCGCTTTAGGGAAGCACTACCACCAAAGCAGCAGGAAGACAAGTCAAGTTACAAAACAAGTGACTAGACGTTTCGAGGCAACTCCAACACAAAAACATAAGCCACAACACAACATACAAGAATGGGGACAGCAATGGCAACTCCCCAATAAATTCACTGGAATATGGCATTAAATACAGTTTTTTTGTATTGTTTGTGTTAGTGTTAGCGAAGGTAAAAGCCCTGTAAAGTATAATTTTTAAGACCTTGTTACTTTTGTGTAACAAGGACTTTTTCAGTTCATTAGAAACTACAAATGTGTAACATACCTATACGTAAGATTTAGAAAATATGTAACAATAGCTGGATAGCTGGAGGGCTTTACCCTGAAATGGACAAAACGAATTTTTTGTCTCAATGTTATTACTTCATTGGAGCATTATCCAGCAAGAAATTTTTCTTGTAACATTACATTGGACTTGTATTTAGTTTTTTTCAAATAGAATGAGTGTCTTCATTTCAACCATTTCTATAATTCAGTATACAATGTACATTGATTGCTTCTTTTCTTCAGTCATGTCGTATGTATGTATGCACTCTCATTAAAAGCTAAAATCTACAATACTCCTTTCAAGAAGCTTATAGAAAATATATACATTTGAGAACATTTACCAATACCCAACAACATTGCCCCTTCTCATAAATAATTTATTATGAGTAGATACAAAAGTATACTGTCGCATGTTCAACTTTTGTGTGCTAAAAGGATAGGTCAAGGTAATTGGAACTTAATATTGCTTCTAGTTAGATTTTCTGATGCCTTATTGTTATTGCTTGCTTTTAGGTTTTTATGTTTACCTTACGTAAAATTTACCTCCAAATGTTTTCTAAATCTATTTGAAATGATGAGCTGCTAGTTACGCCTTGTATTTTACTCGAGAGCTAATGTTGTCTGAAGGTTGAAAGGACTACTTTTACATTTTGAATGTAATGTTACGTCTTAATTTCCCAAACGCGTGGACAGGTCAATGAAAGAAGAAAATAAATATTTAAATGTAATTGCTTATTTACCCTTACTTAAATATGTGCACTTAACGTCTAACGTTTTAGAAAATAACCATTATTGGTCTACTTTTCAAGGATAAAAAATGTTTTTATTTTTTTATTTCCAACTAATTGGCTAACTTCAAAAAGTTTAGTTAATGAATTTGGTCGGGTTTTTGCAAAAGAATAAAATTGGAACAGCGTTTCTGTTCTATTAGACTGTTAACTCAAAATAATGTGCGCATTTCCATTCTTGTCTTGATTCCGGGAGAAAATTACATATTTTGCGAGTGTGCTAATGTTAGCGTCCTCAATAAACCTTTTTCTTTAAGAAGTCAAGAATGAAGTTCGCCAAAACAAGTAAGCTGATTGAAATACATGATTGTATATATACATACACCTAAATGAATTGTTTATTATAACCAACACACAAAATACATGCACACATAAAAACACCATACATGGGTATTATTGCACACATATGTAGCTAAAAATCGATTTATCAGGTCAAACAACTTCTTCACTTGTTTGTACAATGACGAAACTCTTTTGTTTGCATGCTTTCAATATACTGTTGTGTTTTGTGTACCAAATGTCAAAAAATATCCATACTACAATAACAAAAGAGAAAGGGCAGAATGAACAAGCCTCAGAACTGAACAGCAGCAGTAGAGCAGCCCGCAAGCTTGCATGTTGCTTTAGTACAACTTATTCTTTTTCTCTCTTCAGTGCCTCTCACCGTGTCCCAGTGGGGAAACCACCAAACTCTTGACTCAACACCAAATAAGATATCAGTATGATCACCGTGCTTGCACGATCGATCCCCGGTGATGCCAATTTTTGCATGTCATGTTTTTTTTTGCAAAATTTATAATTTTCTCCCTATTTACTGAATCATAAAACCAGTTTCATGCGAATGTGTATACCTTATAAGTAGTTTTGACTTGAACATAACATTTGTTTTTTGATGGAAAAGAGTTGAGTTGCCAGCAAAAATATATTTTTTACATAGATGAATGTGATGTATTTGTTTAAGTGAAGTGCATCGTATATTGCACAGAATTTGAAAAACTTTTGCATTTATCTGAGCTCTCTGACTGAATAAAATAATTTCCATTTAAAATCGTCTTTGTCTTAATAAAACTTTTATGAATGAATGAACACTTTTGTCAGGTATGAACAAAAAGTACTTTTGACTAACGAGTGTAAAATTAAATGCCAGTAGCTACAAAGGCAGCTATGAAAAACACATAAAAATTAAATGATTGGCGATCAGGCAGCTGCAATAAGCATATCAACTAAATGTGCGAGATTGATTGATTGAGAGTGAAACGGGGAATCTCCCATGATGCATAAAACTTGCAAATACTTGAACTTAAGCTTGACATAAACTAAGTATACTTTTTGGGAAACAATAATGTGATTATTTTTACCGCTTTCTGCCCTGCCCACAATCATAATTAAAGAAATAAAATGTCCGTTTTTATCGCTAAAACAAATACAATAATTTCTTTAACAACTTTATTTATAATATGGCACTCGCTACAAAATTGTCAGTCTTTTCTTTAACTTGAACCTCACAAATTATTCGAATTAAATATATAAGGATTGTCATTAAATCATAATCACGTTGATCGTACTGATATCTTATAAATTAAGATATCAGCATGCTCATTGTGCTTTCGGTCTTTCACTAATTTGCAGCATAGGTTTAAGGCTTCTCATCATGTCGCAATCACGTTGATGATACTGATATCTTATAAATTAAGATATCAGCATGCTCATCGTGCTTTCGGTCCTTGAGACTTCTCAGCGTCCTCAATATTAGAAACGTCGTCTTTCTCCGAGACACGAGTTTTCTCCGGGCGAGTTTTTTTCGTGGCATCCACATTTGCAGTACCAACAGTTTCATCATCAGCTGGAGCGTGAATTTCCAAAAAGTCTCCAGCGGGTTTCTTAGCCTTGAAATAATCGTTATCCAAGTTTACAATTATGACCTCCTTCTCAGCCAGATCCTTCTTTAACTGCACGTTTTCAGCTGCAATTGCGTCCGCCCTCTTCTTCTCCTCCTGTTTCTCCGCCTTGGTTGCTCTCAACTCTCTCTCAAATGCAACTTTGTTCATCACGCCGCAGTAATAGCAATGCATCATCAAATCTTAAAAACGACAAAAATACATGATAAGTTAAACAGTTATCGAGTAACAAGCACGTTGATCATGCTGATATCTTATTGTTCAGTATTTCAAAATATGTACATACCTGATAAGATTACTCCACATCCGATTTCAGGGCAGCGACCAAATCCATTTGAAAAAACATACATATTGGACATGTACGGCTGTGACTTCTTGCAAGCCCTGCTGAAGCAGTGAGCTGAAAACCACAGTGATCACACAGATATCTTAATTATTTTAAATATTAACTAAATGAGCAACTAATCAATTTTATATGAAGACTACATTACGCACTTTTTTTATAGACTGACTGTCCCCAGATTAGCTCTCCGCAAGCTGTGCAAAAGCGATCCCCCCGTTCAATATTCTGTCCCTTCCGTTTCCGTGAAAAGCCGGTTGACTGTAATATTTTAATTACATTTAAAATTACACATTTAAGTTAGATATCAGTATGACAACCGTGCTTAAAAACAGCAAATCATTTTTAATATATTTAAATTAGAATATTCGTAAAACCTTACACTTGCCTCGCTGGAATCTGCCATTTTGAATTGTTGAACTTTTCACCAATGAACTTCAACCTAAGCACGGTGATCTACTGATATCTTATTTATCCTGAAAATGTCAGACACACGATGAACAATGAATCAATGTAAAAACGTCTCAAATCTTGCCATGCCGATACCACTTACTCATGCGATATGCTTTAATGGTACATGATGTAATGTGAATGAGAATGTGTGATGCGCTAAAAATCAGATTTCCCTCCGTAAGGTTCCGCGTTTTCAATGGATCATTGATGTAGATATGCATCCCTAAAGTTTTTGAGGTGGAATCGGAGAAGTTGTGAATTAGCAACGAGAAAAATTGAGCCGTTGAGAATTAATTGAGAGAGAGATTAAATTGAGAGAGAGACTAAATTGAGAAAGAGATTTGATCTAAACAGAGATTTGATTGAGAAAGAGATTTGATTGAGAAAGAGATTTGATTGAGAAAGAGATTTGATTGAGAAAGAGATTTGATCTAAACAGAGATTTGATTGAGAAAGAGATTTGATTGAGAAAGAGATTTGTTTGAGCGAGAGGTTTGATTGGGAGAGAGAGATTTGATTGTGAGAGAGATTTGATTGGGAGAGAGATTTGATTGGGAGAGAGATTTGATTGGGAGAGAGATTTGATTGGGAGATAGATTTGATTGAGAGAGAGATTTGATTGGGAGAGAGATTTGATTGAGACAGAGATTTGATTGAAACAGAGATTTGATTGGGAGAGAGATTTGATTGAGAAAGAGATTTGATTGAGAAAGAGATTTGATTGAGCTTGATAATTGAAAAAATAAACAAAAGGCAACGATAACATTAAAAACAGAGCCAGGTCCACAACAGGGTGAGGCTGGGTAAGAGAAACAGGCCCATAACAGAGACAGGCCCCGATTATTAGCTAAAAAGACAGTAAAATGAGCTCTCAGAACAACGAAGTAGTATCTGAAGAATTTCTTCAACCAGTAGCTGGATGTTCGTCTAATTACAGACGACAACTGTCGAACACACCCACAGCTGTGAGACTCAGGCAGTATCGAGCAGCCATGACAGAAGAAACGAGAGTCAACCATTGTCAAGCTGTTAACGCGCAACGTGTCAGACGTGCAAATGAAACCGTTGAAGAAAATGCTCAACGACTCCAACGTAGCCGAGCTGTTCCCGTAGCAGGAAACAGACTTCAATTGGCTGCTGTAAATGCAAATAACGACGAGTCCCATGTCACTTCGATGCTTTGAATGTAAAGCAATGCATTTTTTAAGTGAACCTGCAAATGGCAAGAATTGTTGATGAATTCGGAAACTGTTTCAATAAAGACTTTTACAAAATGTTGTAAAAATGGTCAGATTAAGTTAGACGCGTTTCGAGAATACCCTGAACCACGTTCACGTCGTTTGCCCTGGGTAACTCATTTGAATTAGCTGATGCCTCTGTAAATTATGATTGTAGTCGGATTTCAAAACTAGCAAAGGTCCGGTTCCACCGGGCCAACTTTCAACTGGTTGTTTACATTTGTGTTGCTCCTATTTTTACTTGATTTGACGGAATCACACTTAAAATATGCTTGACTTACCAACTAAAAGATCCAAGTTGTTCCATGTAATTTTGAAAGTACGATAATTTATAAATTTCACTTAAAGCATCACAACAAAAAATAGAGCTTTATATTGCAAATTTTACACACATGCTACATGATTCACTTACACATGTATACTTTGTCCTTACAACAATGAAGCTTGAACTTGAACATGTTTTTTTTTGCTTTTCAAACGTCATTAAAATAATTTTAAACGGCCCGTTATATTACTGGTGCTTTTAATTGGACCTTAAAAACTCAAAGTGCTGTTATCACCTTCTCACAAAATTTCGTTGGGAGTCGCGACGCGATACAAAAAAAAGAAGCTTGCTATTTGAAATACATCATAAGGAGAATCCATCAGTGTAATAATATCTTCACCGTGATTATATTAAATAGTATGATTGTGCTGGGCTGATAGGATGATGACGGCGATAAGTGTTCACTGCTCCTTTTGAAAATTTGTATGCTAGGTATGTTAAGCACGACAAAAGTGCAGGTAATTGCGTTAAATACGTTTTAAACTGGTATTATTATGTTTATGCTATATTTAATATGTAACAGCGTACAGTGCTCAAAAAATTTAGATGTCCTTTTGGCTGCTGCTGTGTTGCTGTTTTAAGATGAATGACGATAATATGAGGTTACGCATAATTTAAAAGAGAACATGATGCCTTTTTTCGCCATCACTATTAACCATGTTCTCTCTATACACACATTTTGACACGACACAAACAACAAAACGCGTCGGCTCGCAGCACACAGGTACAACTTCACACCAGAGTGACTAAGAGACAACTGACTGAACGTAGGGAACCAGTCGAGTCACTGTTGAGTTCAGTCAGTTATATTGCTATGTTAATATTATGCCATAACATAACATTATAGTCAAGTTGAAGAAAACTTTTGTGTGCATTTTGTTATATACGTTTTTAGTGAACCTCAAAATACAACGTTACCAACTCACTCTTCATGATAATCACTATTGTTCAGCAACTGCTTGCTTGCTACCCACAAATAAACAAGCTTACTTCTGAAATTCTGAACGTGTGTTATGCTTGTTTCTTTACAACTCTTATATTATATGAACAGGTAGGACTTGCTCCTGTAATGAGAATAGTATGCATGGCAAAAGAAATGAGAAAAAGCTTCACTCCTTCTTTCTGGTCTCATAAAAAGCTGACTGAAAATCATAAAGAAGAATAAGAAAGAATATTTCGTACTCTTAATAATAATACGAAGAAAAAAACATACGAAACAAAGCAGTCCAACTGAACTAAACGGACCTTTAGGGCTACCAAAAAATGTCTGCGTGTCCTGCACATAAAAAGATTTAGAATTATAACGTTACCAGACATTTCCTTTTAAAAAAAATCACGTTTTTTTGCTGCATATCATAATGCAGAAAAGGCTTAATTGGTTTGCTTTTATGCAACTCGTCATAATAGGCTTATGACGGTGCGCGGTGTCCATTTTTAAGAGGATTACTGTGGATGCGATGCAATGTCGGATCAATGTTTACTGTTTGGTCAGAACTGCTCGAAGTTTTTGCACTTATTAAAAAAATTCAAGGAAAAGGTGTTGTGTGCACTGCGGACTTGTGATATGATCAAGACTAAACATTGTACATGTGTATTTTGTCTAGTTTGTTTGTTTTAGATGACATCAAGTAGCAGTTTTAAAGCACCTTACAAAGAAAAAAATGATTAGTGTGTTTTTATACAAATTTCATGCATGCATTGCATTGAATCCTCGTGTAAAACTTTTATAGTCCTCTTCGTGGCCAGTTTTAGGTGAAGTTGAATAAGATGGTGGTACAACCCACCCGAAATAAAATGCACTTTTGTTTTGCCTTGCATTTTTATAACTTTAAACAAAATGAATTCGACATGGTAAAAAAGACAAAAGCAGAACAGTCTTATATAGCTTTAGTGATTCATTAAATTCACTGTTTTACTGTACACACAATAAAATGTTTTGGCAGTTCATGCAGAGTTTTGCCTAGAGTCTGTTGTATTCTGTTGCGTCATCATCATAAAGATTTCCAATTTCTGATTCTGAGCTCCAAATGACTTTTTTGCATGAGTCGTGCTTAATTGCATGGTTGATTAATTTCCAATGACGGTTGAAATGGTCGTGTTTTATTACGTATAAATGTACCTTGTATGCAGGAATAGAAAGGCTGTGATGAATGATGGATGACTGACTGAGACTGATAAACGAAGTATTTTTTTAAAGGAACATTTATAAATGCTTGGCGAATGAGTGTTTATCTCGGTAAATTGCAGGTAGATGTTTATTTCGAATATTGTGGTATGTTTTAAGCTATTAAAGTATTTACGAGGTAAAAATCGATGGATTGTTAAAATTTAAGATGATAATGATTCTACCAGAGTAAGCAGAGAACTTTCATAGATTTGTCGTCCAGAAATGGAGAACGTGACATCGTAGATTCAAAAGCAGCAATTAGCACCAGCACCATTCATTAAAAGCTGAAACCAAAGCCAAAGCCAAAGCCTGTGTAAACAAATTGTTTGAACGTTGATAAAAAAGAAAACGTAGTTTGTGGCTTTTAATTGCATTAATGGCTGTCGACCTGACCATTTACTTGACTTGTAAGCGTTTAAGTATTTTTAAACACATTTTTCTCTTTTATAATTTTAATCTTTTGCCTGTATAGTATCTTTGTTAATCGTAAGCTGATTCAATCAAACCCAACCTAAATGATTTTTATATTTTTCAGATTGCAGGTTTTGTATCGCTTCGCCCCGTCCATTTTGACGAAACTCCGAAACGGTTGCGAATATTTGTGCTAAATAATCTACAAATCCCACAACTCCATAATCTTATGTTTGGATAAATTTTATAAGAAAAATAAACTTAATTTTGCTCCCTATATTACTTCAGCATTTTATAACACACCCTTTTCAAAACTGTTGGCTACTGTTACTACTCTTGTTGAAATAAGAAAGGCCTTGGGTTAGCTTGAATGCAACCTATTGTTATCGTTATCTTTTAGTTATTTTCTGTCCACATAAAAAATTCAAGATGTGATATACTAAAACGCTATGCGATGATGAGGGACATTATCTTGCGGAATTGAGTTTTATAATGGTAGATACTAAATTTAGCGGTTAACTGTGTTTAAATTGTTAACCGCTTTTTACGATGATGTTTATGTATGATTGTGAGACATTTTTCTGGTGAAGATAATGGAGCTTCAATTGGGTTTATGTCTTTTCAGCATATTTTGGAGGTCCATTTTTGTAGTTGTAGGGGTAATCCAACGAGAACTGGATAGCTCTAAATTAAGATACATTCTCCATTTTTGCAAATGCTTGTTGTAATAAACAACGTGACATAAAAGTGTTGGAATAATTGCACTTATGTACATCCATCTTATTAACGATAACCTTCATAACATTATTGTCTTTTTAGCATCAATATTGATTTACACGCTTGAATTTGTAGCGCGAAGAGTTGCCCATTTCAGACAATTGCATGAAGGAAGTAATAATATATTAGTTTTACTTATCGATTCAACTAGTGCTGGTGGAAGGAAATCAATAATTATTCAAACTCACGAATCGAACAAAAAATTTCATTTGCTGATGGTGGGCAAAGAGGGTTTGGTCACTTTATGCGGGCCATTATATAAGTCGACAAATTGGCGACAGAGCAGCCAAAGAAAAGCTACATGATAGAGAAAATATTAAATAGCGACATACTACGTACATATATGTACTTTTAGTTGGTAGTGTTGGCACTAATGGTTAGCTTAGTTAGTAGATAAATACGTACACAACACATGAAAGTAACAATACCAACATTAGGCATAACACCTGCATACCAAAATGACAGTGATATTGAAAAGTAATTTATCTAGTACATAATTGGCACGGAATTTATGAAGACTAGCATACAGCACAGAGATGTAACAATAATGCATTGTTAGCCTTGTCACTTTTGCAGAATATTGTAACACATTGCTTGCGTGGGGCTTTTATTGTTCGGCTCTGTTTGTCCCTCTCTGGTTTTGTTGTTTGATATTTTGGCAAACGATGATGACTCATACTTCTTGGTTGGTGGACAAGGGGCAGTTTTGTGTTTGTGTTACTAGTTGCTAGAGCTCTTGCTTGTTGAGATGTTACACGATGATAACGTTTGTCCCTTTTGAGGCATATCTAACACCAACGTTGTAAACATTTAGAAAAATATTGCATACGCGAAGTAATATTTCGTGGAATAACATGGTCAATGTTTGTCAAAGAAGCGCGTTATGATGTTTGCTCAAAAATATTTGCACATGGAAGAAATTTAAATGAGATACTATATTTTAAATGTACATACCCACGACCCCTACATAAAATAATGTGGTTTCATTTTCATGCTAGCATCATACTTGCATGCTTCTAAATACAAGAGCTTTTCTTCAATTTTATGAGGTGTCATATCCTAAAATGATGCCTTAGTGCAAAAGAGCACTACCTTAATACATATATATAGTTGACGTCTCAGCATTAGTAAACATATTTTATAGTTCATAAAATTATGCAGTGCCAATTTCCTTGTTAGTATAGACCCTAACATAAGACACAACTAGTTAAATTGTTGAAATTAGTCGAAATCGCATTGTCGCTGAAAAGAACTAACTGATGATAAACTATAAAATACTAATATCTAAAGGACGTTAACGTCAAATTTAATGCGACTATTACAAAACCTTAGCGAAATATGTAAAGTAAAAACGGAAAAATTGTGTGAGACAATTTGAGTATTTCATGAACAATATGCCACAACAACCCTTTATCGATGAACGAAAACTCTGGCCCTATATGTTTTATCTTAGTCTGTCTTACAGTTAGTCTATGCAGCAGAATGTATATTATATTATGTACAGTGCCTCAGCCAGAGGTGAAGATAGAATCCTGTCAAGAGCCCAATAAAGGGTTGTTTGAGTTGGCGTACTTAAATATTAATAGCCTGATCGATTGTCATTGTCATACGTGTCATATCATATAGCAAGTAAATTAGTGAAATCAGGTAGCAAATCGATTAACCTTGAATCGCCTCACCATGCATGAATAAGCAAACAACACTTTCTTCAGGGTTAAAATGCAGACAAGTATATACACACATTACTAGCCATTTCAACTTAAAAATCAATACACAACACGCTAAAAATTCATACAAATGTCAGCTTTTTTAGTACCACACGCTTTGCAAAATAAATCCCTCAAATTAACTTGAATCTTATTAATGCAAATGCATATTATTATGAATGCTTATTTTTGTACAGTTAAACCTTTAAAATTAAGGTAGTTATTAATTTTACCAGTAGACATGCTTTCTGCAGGAAACCAGAATTAGGAGTCCAATGTCAACTGTCAAACAAAAAAATGTTCCTTTTAAAATAAATCGGCCACTGACATAGTTCACATGAAAAATGTATATTATGTCGCTACTTGTTTGTTTATTTTCTGGTGAATGACAAGTTTATCTGGACAAACAATCAATTCCTCTTTTCTCTGTATAAAGTACAATGTAAATTCTTCCAATACAATACTAATTGTTCCTCACCCCGTCCCGATTACACACATATGTCAATAAGCTTTGTTTTATGTCGTGGTAGGAAATGAAAAATTAAGCAATAAAAATCTGTAAGCATTGTTGCATCGCCTTACAAACGTTCTCTGATGGGTGATGTAGCATACCACGCATTGTAAGTTGCTTCTTGCTTCTTCATTCCTTCCTGTCCCATAATAATGCAGTAAATAAACTTGCACATTGAAAAATAATAATTGCATACAAATAGACAGACCATTTGAACTTGAGATGTGATATAAAAAAACATGAGAAACATGTGTTTTTATAAGTGTTACTATTATTATAGCTCATTTTCTTTTACCGCCGGAGATTGAATAATCAATAGTTAATAAAAAGAGTAAATATACTTAATAGTAATAATAATGAAATCACACGCCACTTAAAAGCATGTAATCTAGTTACCTGAAAGTTTATGCAGTTGACTTCCTGTATGACTATGAGGGAGTACATGACAAGTCTTCACAGAAGTACTTAATGTAATCATCATAATCATAAATGGCTTCGCTGCGAGCAAGTTTATGGTGGGATATGGGAAGAGTTATGAGATTGAAGCCATTTATAGCTAACTCTAAACAAGCACGCATTTATACCATTAATGCATCATAACATGCTAATCATCGCTTCACTAAAACAGCTTATCTAGTGTGTCCTTCAGAATCTCTAGTTCCACGTTTCCTTCCCAATTTACATATTATGACAAATACTGCCGCAGCCGCATCCTTCCGGTAAATGGACAAATTGCTGTGTAGTGGACATATCCGCAAATTTTTATTGCTGATGAAAAAACACCTACAGTTTTTGCTTAAAAATACACGCAACAGATTAATGAGCATTTATCATGTACCAAAGATGATCACATATTTATATCGGTAAAGAATATGGTACTATTTTATTTGCATATTTTTTTCTTGCTATTTTCGATAAGTTTGTTCGATGTTCATGGTTGATAATACAATATTTCAGACACATTCTTTTTTATTACCTTCTAGGATTTAGTACGGAACTTTTCAGCCTTCTCACTTTGAGTTAATCTACTTATTCAATTCAACTATTCAACACTTTTCAAAAAGTCACAGAGCATCTCAATTTAATTTAATTACCTTCTGATATTTTTATTAATGTTCTGATCAAATTAGACCTTGCAGTATTAAATACTTTCGAAATATCAGAATAAAAGTGATATAATTTGTGATCTATTTTCTTAAAATACATTTAACTAAGGAAGAAAGTTGGACAAAGAAGAAATGGGATCCTAAACCGTGAAATAAACACATATCATGCAGGGTTTGATCAGTGCAATCTTTTAATATAACATCCACACTGAACCTTGTGACCTTTTCATGCCAACTAACCCCCCCATATAATATTACGCGTGTATACCGTTGCCTTTACATTTGTAGTTATCTCAATATGATTATGATGTGACATTGTTGTATTTGTAATGAAAATTGAAATTGTGGACGTCATACAACAAAGTTTCTTAAACGATAGCTTGATGAACTCTCAAGCACCATTTGTCATCAAAATGGCTTTCATTCTATCATTGCAGAATTTTGACGGAAATAAGAATGGCAGACATTTAGGTGATTAGGTACTGCACTTAAAAAATCAAAATGTTTCCTTGAATTCTGTTACTTCCTGTAACAGCGTCTAGAGTATTTGCGATGTTCAAGTCAAATGAAATGTCTGCAATGAGCTATATTATTTGCAGACTGCTTCGTTGTGCTTATTAGTGTTAATCGTCTTTATTGCAACATAACGAAAACAAATGATGGCGATTGCCTGTCGAAACGAGACGAGAATTATTGTATGGTACATAAATCATTATGAGAATACCGGTTCTTCACAGTACAGGAAAACCAAAATGACAAAATATCATAACAGCAATTGTTGGATCCTGACACTTGCATTTCATGTGTTGTACTTACATATTATGCATTGCACAGTGCACCCAACTTATTCATGCAACCAAAATATACTTTTCTACGAAATACATACATTGAACTTGATCATATTGCATTATTGGCTTGGACGTAATGGAATTTAATATTATGATACGAAAATCAAACTATAAAAAAATTTCTCATTTACTTCATGGTTTATGGATAGCAGACAGGAACATATATTTGCAGACTCCATGAAAAATCCTACAAGATACTAAATTTGCTAACACTGAAACAACACAAAACACAACAAAGACAGAACTCAAGTTCATTGTCCATGTATACAAGCAGGCAGCTTATGAACAATATGAACATCCCATGATATGCCAAAATGAGAGATATTGCATTGCATTGCATCTTGTATCATCTTCGTCTATGACACCGTCAATATGTATTTTTCTAAGAATAAGAATATTTCTAGTAAACCTCAGAAAGATTCAATTGTCAAATTTAAATGTATTTAATCACAAGGTAAAATTCACAAACATAAAAGTTCATTTTAACAATGAAGGATTTATTTCAGATCTAAAAATTATCCCTAAGAAATTTCTTCAAGCTGCCACAACTGCCAAGGAGCGGTAAAATCTTCGCAGTCATCCATGTCCATTTGATAACCATATCTGCAATAAAAATTTCGAAATAATTGCAATCGGAGCACATGTTCGCATGAAATGCATGAATAAAATTGCACTAACCCATTCGCCTGTATACACCATCGTCCTCTTATGAGTATATTCCACGTTTCAACGGTCCCTACTGTCCCACGTCTTCCAAGTCCTAATGGACGTGGGAATAATCCAGGATTTTCTGGAGGGTCTTGGTACCCTGATAGTGTGTTATAAGGTACAACATCTTGCTTGAATTCCAGAGCATTTGAATCTGCAAAATCCAAGAAAAAATTATGAAAGTCCGTCATTGACAATTCATAATGTATCGTTTCAGCACACGTACCGAAAGGATGAGGAACCACCCTCCATCTTTGTTCTGGAGCGTTTCTGAATACCTCAGTCGTAACTTCCCCGTCTGAATGTACTGTAATTACCTGTTGAAACACCATTGTATTGAATAAAACCAGATTTAAACGGAAAATATTTTGAAACAATTTGATTTTAAATGAACGATATATAGTACCGATTGATCCATCACACTGGTGAAAATGTAAATGGAACCATTTTTGAAAGACGTTTTTTCTGCAACATCTTTGCTGTATATTTGAAACCCTTGCGAAGTGTAAGGTATAATGCAGACAATTAGCACAATTAAAATCATCATGATTTTACGTATGTCCGAGATTTCGGGGTAACTTGATTAAAGCTAGATTGCTATAAAAACCAGACTAGCCAGCTAGATTAAGCTATTCTTAATATCAGAAGACAACTGCTGGTTTTGGTACATCCAAATCCTTCATTTATATACCCTATAAATAGTTTGAAAAATCTAAAGTGGCTTATCTCAAACGAGGGATATCCACAATAATGTTTGTTTTTGCTCATCATTGCAGTGTTTATTCATTTCATCGGGTTAGTAATGTGCTTCATTGATTGACGACGATTATGAGTACACAAAAACATAAATAAACAACAAAGAATTTAATGTATCCGTAAATCATTGCTGTATGCTTATATTCTCCAAGTTTTCATACTAATCCAATCCGGAAATGTTGACCAAATGGTATTTCCGACTTTTTCAGCAAGAAAATGTTAACACTGTTAACCCAGTTTACTTTCCGGTGTACAAAAGAATTTTGTATTCTTCCGTATTTACACAGAGCAAAGTGTCCGGCCAGTAAGCCATTCGTAAGCTCAGTTATCGAAGCAAATTTATGTATCGTAATCGTAACGTGGTCTGATTGAATGAAATGGTTCATGCGTTGCATATAAGTCGTATGCATTGGGACATTAAGAGGTGACAACAGAATTTTGGAAATTATATCCATGTATTGTGGCCATTGAAATGCCACCACAGCTCTCTTTACATTGTAATGTATAGGCCGCCATTTCGTGTTTCTTCAGATAACCATTAATAGTTGTATGCATATGAAATGTATGTCTGTGTGTTCTATTTACGGCTTAGCCTTCGTGGCAAGCAACAAGTTGTACCCTCCTCCTCTTTTCCAACCCAAGCTTCCAGCTTGT
>JAQFXM010000711.1:0-42947 GCA_034693345.1 Entomobrya multifasciata | reverse complement strand
TTTCAAAATTTAAATCTCTTCGTTTGTTGGTAACACAAGGTTTATTTACTTAGACCAGTAACACACATGCGCCGAACCGAGAAGAGCATTGAATAGAATAAGAGATGAGCACATTATATTTTTTACTATTTTCTTTTATGAACATGAGTCATGAGCAGAAGTGCAAAGATAACTTTTTAGAAATTAGATACATACACATAAAACATACAAGCAAAAACTGACTTAACAATGGGTACTGATCGGTCCCCTCGTCTCATTAAGTAATGGTTTGGTAAGAGAATGGCAATGTCGTATCCAGAGTCAGAGTAATACACCCGGGCGTATTTTCCAATCCAGGTGCCATTATCAAGTCGGTTTCCATATCCGATACCGTCATTTGTTATGGTGTATGTGAAGTTAAAGCGGAGGGATGCATATATAAAAATATTGGTGTATGTTCCTTTATTTTCCAATTTAGAACTATTATCTCGTTTATAAGTGTAGAAATAAGGAGGAGCGTAGGTGGAACTTATTAGAAAATGTTTGCCATATAGATTGTATCCCATGCGAACATTTTTCATGGGATATTCAGGCACATATGACAATGATAATAGGACAGGTTTCTTCTCTGAAGTAAAATTGTCTAATGATTCTATTAAAAATGATGGGTTAGTAGGGTTGGAATAAAAGTTTAAACTTAAAAGTATTTTGTGAAGAAGTTTAGGTAAAATTGTTAATTCAGATAGGTATTCGGCCGTTATTTCTTGATCATTGTAAAAATCATCATTATTAAAGATGAACAGTGTGAAATCCAGTTTTGGGTTTACTGTTTCCTGGATATAGGCGTTCAAAAGATAAGATTGAGACGAATTGCACGCGTTAACTACTGTGAAAAATGAGAACATTTGGATTACACCTTCGGCTAGTGTTTTGGTTTTCCTCACATCGGGTTCTAGACGTCTGGTAAAATTAGAGTTTGTATTGTCTGACAAAATTGTCGGATAATTTCTCAAGGTTGTCCAAATGTCAAAAATTGGAAAATGAGAGTTTACCTCTTCTTGATAGTTTATCAGTCGAATCGTAAACGGATTGAAGGAACGAACTGTGTGAGCGTATGAAATAATATCTTTGATGATTTGTCCAACTGGTGTTGCAGCAAGTTTCCGAGCTACCTGAAGGTCTACCGCAGAAACTTTATTTTTACAAACTGAGAATAATAAAAGGAATAACGCGACTAAAAAATAGTATCTTGTTTTTACTTTTGGGTTTAAAGGCTTCATTTTTTCAATCTACAGAAGTTTGTAATACAAGTGAGAATTTGTAAAAAATGACATGGCACATGAACTTCTAGCTAACAAATCGGTATGAATATGATTGCACATTACAACATTTTCGTAATGTCTGTACTTGTGACCTTACAATGTCAACATTGAAAACTTACATGTCGATAAATATGCTTCATAAACAGCACACCTTCAAGTTATCAATGGAGGTGGGTGTGTTGTGTTGGGTCGTCGATTATTGTTGTGTGTAATTTTGTTGTTACAATTGATTTTTAAATTATGCTTTGTGCTCAACATGTTCAATTTTATAAGCCATAATATGTAATAGGTTATAAAATGAGATATACATATAATAAAAGAACTATAAACTAGAAAGAAGCGACAATGATTTTCTAAAAAAATTGGGAATATTTTATTGATTAGTTACTTTATCTCCTTGGATGTCAAAATCCTATGTAAAGGTTCAAGAGCTACATAATTTCGTGGTTGCTTTATAAAAATCAGTCGTCGAGACGCTAGATTTTATTTGGAAATGTACTAATTTTTCAGTATCCATTGTTACAAAGTAACGTCATAATAATTAGCATTGTGGACATACCCCTCCATTGAAAATACTGCTCATGTCTATTCTGTCTGTTTATAGTTCTTTTCATATAATATAAGTCATCATCGCATTCTCCGCCTAAAACATGTCATTTATTAGATTATCACACATAAGATAAAATATAATATCTGCAGTTTGACGGAACAAAATATATAATTACAAAACAATAGATTTTTACCTGTTCACAACAACTTGAGACATGTTTTATAAGTCATTGTTACTTTTTCAATAAAAAAAACTATTAAAAACTTGGTGTTTGTGAAAGCCTATGATTATGAACTATTTTTACTACATTCGTAATCTAAATTGATTATTCCATTTTGTAACGTAACCGTCACGTAGAACGTCTAACTTAAGTTACATATTATTAAAAGATAGACTTTTAAAATCTAGGAACGAGATCAAGTGTAGCTTGGAAAAACTTACACTAACGGAAACGACAACGCAACTGATGTTTTTCTGTTTTCTGGGGATACTTGAGACACATTTCTCCGATTTCTGAGCTATGGACAAAAATGGAAAGCGGAACCAACTTAGTTACAACTGACAAATACAGGGGAACAAGATAAAAGGCAACTTACAAGATAGAATATGATAACAAGACTCGAACAAGCTGAACTTTTCACAGTAGTATGCTTTCCTGTGTTTATAGCTGGTTAAAAAATACATGCCCATGCCCCGTACCAAAGGAAAGGTTACCATTTTTCGTTTCCCCTCTTTCTTTCTTATTTCGTCGGTAAGAAAAAAATGCCACAAACACGCCATCTGCCTAAAGTAACGTTAAAAATTTCCACCATGAAAGTAAATATTCCAGAGAAAAGAAATGAGAAGCTAGGGTGAGAATCAAATCTAAGCGTAAGTAAACCACGTTTTCTACGCACACAGTTTTCTTCCAACGAAAAATGCGAAGAAAAGAATCCTGTTTCTCTCTACTAAAACCCGTTTTTTACTTTGTTCAATCATCCTTACTTGGTTTCAGCCACCCTCTTGAGGGAAGCCGAGGAAATTTTTTCTACGAAGTACAATTTTTGTTTTCACTTTTTTCTGTCCAGGATTCTCCACTGGAAGATTTTTAAAAATGCACAAGTTTTTTAAGTATTGATGCATAAATACATGCCAGAATTACCTTTCCACCCGAAGGCAATGTAGAACAGATTTTTTTTCACTTTAAAAGAACTTATTAAAACAAACTTGTGAACATCTAAAATGAAATTGTTTGATGCAATATTGATTTATTTTTACACGAAAACATGATTATTTTATATTCACATTCAGTAATTACAATGTATTCGTAGTTTTCTAGTTAATTTTATGCAGCAGTAAATCACTATATTTGCTAAATCAAATATATTATTTCAACTACAGTTAGAATATTTTGCAAAGTTATGAAATAACGTGTAAGCTTTCCTTAGATACAGATTAAATTTACATACATTCATAAATGTACTTTAGTAAAGTAACATTAACTATCATACAATCGAGTCCTAATGGGTACTACTTATAATCTGATCTAAATTATGAGATTTTGATTGTGCGAGATAACTACAATATATACACAAAGCATGGACAAAAGCCTTATGGATACTTGAGTAAATCATTTTGTAGTTTAAAATCTAAACTAAATTTCATTAGCACAGCATGTTGGTTAAAATAAAACAAAATCTGATTCCCACACTTTATATTCACATAGCCACCTTATTCTAATCAATAAACTTTAACCATACTATTTGTTCTCGTATGCCAAACATACCTGCATTGTTTCCACTCATTCTGTTTCAAAGTTAGCTTTCATCTTTTTCAATAGGGTCTCCACACACTGAGACCATCACCAACACCCGCAGCTGCAGCAGCCACTGCAGCGGCTGTGGCTGCGGCCGAGTTATTTCTAACGTTTCCTCCACCTCGATGGGAATGACCACCAAGGTCACCTGCGGCTCCTCCACCCGATCCCATAGCCATTTGTTGTTGCTGATGATGAGAATGCTGCTGCTGTTGTTGCTGTTGCTGAGGATGATTGTGATGATGCTGTTGCTGTTGTTGGTGGTGTTGATGTTGCTGATGCTGTGGTTGTTGTTGTTGTTGCTGCTGTTGTTGGCTTCCATTGTTGTTCATTCGATGAGAAGATATCCCCTGAACTAACTGATTTCCGGTAGCTGCACCTCCTCCTCCACCCACGCCAGTGGCAACAGCTCCTCCTCCCATTGGCGGATCAAACTCATTGAGATACAACTGAGAATAAAAGAATGAGGCTGCAGCTGCGGCTGGAAAGGTTCCCAAATATGACATGGACCCACCCGAAGAGTGTGTCGTGTTATTTAAAGATGTCCCATTGCTGCCCCCACCACCGCCACCACCCAAACCAGAATTGTTTCCTCCAAGTCCAGAATTTGTTGAGGTAGACATGCCACCACCACCAGTTTGGTTTTGGTGATGTTGTGCAGCTCCACCGGCTCCGCCAGAGAGGTGAGTTGGCATTGTCGCGGTGGATGAGGATGGATTTTGTGTGATTTGAAGCTGGTGTGCGGTCCCATACTGATCATCTCGGATAAATTCAGAGTACGCTCCAGCGGCAGCGAGAGAGGAAGATGAGGCTGCTGCAGCAGCCGAGGATCCCGTCGCTGTGGCAGAAGAGCGTTGGTGGGAGTGATGATGTGAATGATGGTGGTGGGGGTTGGCATGATGATGATGATTGCTGGAGAGGCCTCCGGATGTTGTGGAGTTTCCCGCAAGAGCTGTTGTTCCACTAGATGATGTATTACCGCCACCGTTGTTGTTTCCACCACTTGTTCCACTTGCTGCTGCTGCTGCGGCTGCACTCAGTAATCGATCAGTGGCAGCACCCAAAGGATCCACGTCAGAGGAGGGACTTACTTGACTTTCAGCTGTTAGCACTGAAGAACATGTAAGACATTGGTCCCTATTTTGTCTATGAACCTATACCTAAATAACTTTATCTATAAAAAGCACTCTTACCTGAAGAATTTGACGCTGGAGTTGATGCGTTATATTCAGCTCCTGTTATCGCGTTCATTGTACCCAAGTCTGGTAGGGACAAGCCGCTCGTGGATGTGAAGGAACCCGTTGCGCCCTACAAACAACATGAAACATTTTATAGCTTTAATTTATAATTTTCATGCGAATATCACTTGCATTCTGCATATCCACAGGTAAGTTGAAATACAATCATAAAGTACTCCTCAAGCTTGTCAAATAAATGATGAGTTATTTTGGAATTCAATGACATTTACATACATAAATCCAATATATACTCGTTATCACTTCTGCGAAGCTTTTAATTTTTTAAATGTATACTCGTGTGCATAAGATTCGTAGTTTATTTTAATTCCTTCCAAAACTCTTTCTCCATTCCCCATGAACGTGACGAAATTTCCTAGTACACAGTATACCTTAAATGTTAACCAAAACTTTCCTGCTTTTCTCGAATTTCAAACTTGCAGACTACTTTTGCCTTTACTATTTTACAGTAAAATCTTTTCCATTCTGTGCACATACTCATGTGTATTTATGTAAGTTGGACGAGAAAGAGAGAGAAAGCCCGTAGGAGACCTTTTAATGGAAATTCTGAGTAAATGAGGTTGCGGTTTTCTTATGCTCATACTAATATGTATATAGGGCACCGTCAACCACCAAATTTTATACATCTACTGTGCACAAAGTTATGTACAATCTCTCTTTCTCCTCTGTTCTCTGGTTATATTACATCAGCACTATTATTTTTGTTTTAAAGGCATTCATGTGAATTCCATTCCATACACGAAGAAGCGACTTTCCACAGAAGTTGCAATGAAACTATACTCCGTCTACTACAAAACAACCTAGTCAGTGCACATGTATAATTCGTATTTCCTTTGCTGATGAAACCAAGTTCTACTTTCCATTTTCCCTTAGCACTCTCTCCACTCCTGTCTCTCTGTCGTCATCATTATCATCATCGTCAAGCATTTGCTCTTTCCATCCAAACATAATAGAATATCAGCCTATAATAATACGAGGTGCGAGATGAATAAATATCTATAAAAGAGACATGACATATGATACGCATGAATATACCCGTGTCATGTCAGCACACCCGCTACTACTCGTCGGGAAGAGAGGAGAGAAAGTCAAAGAAATTCATGAAACAAATCCATAATTTTAGTTTTAATATATCAAAATGCACATATTTTCTTGTTTTCACCAATTTCATCATCACTTTCTCTATATTTTATTTTGTAATATATATTTAATTTTGTTGGAAAATATGAAATAATGGAAATCTTTGAATAAAGTGTGCAGTTTGTATTCTGCATTGTCGCCGAATCATTTGCCAAAGTACATAGGCATATACACTATAAACCACTAAATAAACCATAAATCACAAAATCTATTGGTTTTTGTGGCACATTTTCAAAAAATGAATGTGAGTTACTTTTGATTTAATAGAAAACGTTCTGAAAAAAAGAATAAAAATTTTAATTCGAAGGAGACAGAGTGACTAACTATAAAATTGTGCATCAAAAAATCTCAAAAAGCATTCAATGATAGATGCTGGCCTGGCACTTATTTTAGTACATCCATTACTATGAAACATTTTTCTTTGCTAAAAAATAACTAGACTGGACAGATTTACAGCAAGAGCAAGCCAATTCACTTTTTACATTAACTAAGCTTTGTTTAGGTTTTGTTCTTCTTTACGACTTTTAAAGATTAGCTGATAATAGCGATGATGTGTTTATGACTATTTGAGTGTTTTGTAAGACATACTTTTCGTACATTTTGCTGTTTAAATTGTAAATATGCTTGAAAACTAGATACTAAATGAGAGCAAAAACTTTCATGAATTTTCTAATCTCTTCCGTACATATTTATAGCCTCAGCTTTACACTTTATGCGTGTAAAGTAAATTATTTTGTGCTTCGTCGTGGGTTGCAGTTCCAGCCAACTACTTGGGTGTTTGGGCTTAAAATGTATAATCGTCTGCCTCAGTGGCACTGAACCATGTTTTTTATTACAAAATTACAAGTTCTTAGTAATGCAGCAAGCTAATACTTTGTCAGCTCATTTTCCAACGAGAAATAGAGACAAAGAAGAAGATAGCCCAACAAAATGTTTGGATATACAAAACCGGATCTGGTTGTTGGACTTCCTCCTTTTATTCCTTTTTCTGTCTAGCTGGTAGAAAACCAGAGGGGGATGAAAAGTGGTTGCAGTTTAGCAATACAGAGCTCAACAGAAAGCTGCAGAGGAAAAGAAAAGAGGAAACAAAAGAAGGGAGCCGGAAGCTAAAGAAAAATTCCACAGTCAGCAAAGCTTTTCTGAGTGACTTATTTATTCACTTTACTTATTCCTTCTACTTATTTTAGTAAAGAAGCGTTGAAGAAACAAGAGAAGATTTGAATCCGAAAATTATCTTATTAAAAACCGGTTTTAAAACAAGACTAGCAGCCAAGCCAGTCTTCCTTTTTCCTCCTCCGGTCACGTCACAAATCCTTTCGATTATCATCCCCCAAGCCGTCCACCAAAGCACATTACAAATTTAAATGTGTAAAGTGGCAATAACTTATATGGGTTCATTCTTATAGCTCAGCAGTCACAGTGAAAGATTTTCTTCTTTGCACACTTTCAACTTTGTGTACTGTATACTACCTCCCCGCTCATTTAATATTTTAGTACGCTCAGTAGTCTCAATGGACTTTGCAGCTCTTACCGAAATGTTACTTTTACCCTTCATCGCCAGCATAATAACCAACTTCAAAATACATTCATCCTCATCATCAATACTGATAGGTATCCAGATATGGTCTCCACAGTGTACGTACGGCAATAATATTCCATAATATCCTCTGGGTATTTTGGACCAAAAGCGGGGAGTGGGAAATATTTTATACAATGAAATAGTTTACTGCTTTGACCCTTTCACCCTTCATGATTCTCAACAGCGCACTCATTAATATACTCTTTTCCCATTCAGTTGCTCATACTCCCTCCCTCATTTCATTTGATGACGTAGTCAATCAATCAACACTTTCTCTTCAAACCTACCTCCCACTTGCCAAGCACATTTAAAAGCAAGCCAGCTTCATCGTAATGCATGCTTTCAATTTAACCCTCTTTTAGACTTTCCATACTAAAAATCTTATCTTGAATTGTCAGCAAACAAAAGTTCAAAGACATTCATGATCAAATACTTAAAAGCTCATATGAGCTCCATATTCAATTAAGTTTCACATTATTCAAATTTACGATAATTGCTCATATGTAATTACATATATGTACTCACATGTCACTATATCTCATATTATACACTGCTTATGAAATCTTAAATAATCCTTTCGTGCGCGCAATTTATTTCTTTAATTCGTTTTGTTTAGGTGAAATATTTTAGAAAGATTTTACTGTTAAATGTACTGGTGTATGCAGTTTGTAATAATTCACTTTTCTCTTGAGACCAATTCTTCTATTTTGATTCTATTAGAAAATCTTCTCTGCTCTCATATAAATGAAAGTTCATGCAAAGAAATTGAAATGAAAGGGCAAACTACAACTGCACAAAACCAAAGTAATTACGCAAACATCTGCCGCACACATACTGAAAAACAGGAGAATGCATGGTTGTAGAGCAATTTAATTACAAGTGTGTATGTTTTATTACAATAACAGCCTTATTTTGTACAAGGTCTAGCCTCAGTCAGTGAAAGTCAGAACTATAAGCACGCATGGATACGTGAGAATGTGGTAATGATAGCTGATATATGTTTCATCAGTCTAACATTTCACAAATTTCATTGCAAGATTATGATGATGATGATAACAATGATTTTATATGCATGGGGAAAGTCAACGCACGTGTACATAGGTTTTTTTTTGAGCTTCATAAAAATTCCCAATCATGCGAATATAAATGCACACCCGACAGTAAAATAACATTAGCTCAAAAGTTATGTAACAACGACTGGAAAGTATTTGAGTTTAGATTTAGATTGAATATGCATGAATATAAAATGTATAGTAGAGTATATGAACAAGTATAAAACAAAATTTCACATTAACACAAAATCTGGTCATGACTACAACGGCGATGATGAGTTCAGTGGAAAGTGGAAGGGGTGTTTGCATGATCGGTTTGGAAGAGACAAAACGATGAAATGAGCACACTGGAATACTCCAGCATAAATGAAGCTGTGAACCACTGAATATTTATTATACGTAGGTATGTATTTTTGTAATATAAATAACACATGTTATGTAGGTAGAAAATAAATAACATATTTTCTTGATGATTATGATGACTTTATGGTACTGAATTCACAATTCTGAATCATCATACATGTCAAATATGTTATGCATGTATCCATGATAAATGCCTTACATTTATAAAGAAAATCGTTATAGTTTCAAAGTTGATATTTTCGCTTGGATATGTGTGTACTTTTCCAGATCCACATACTCATCCACCACCCACCACCACTACTGTAGCCACCGCCGCCGTGGCTGCATTGGTTTTCCTCTATTGTTATGCAGTCTGCTGATATGTATATGTATATTTTATATTTATGGTTTTCATCTATTTCACAGCAATAATTCCTTCTAAAATTCCATTATTTACTTTGCACCATTATTATGACCAGAGAGTGACTTTATACATTCATTTTGTATATCTGCATTGCACCTCACTTCACTCTTCCTGTTACGATGATAAAGCAAGGAAAGTGTATAATGGCTTAATATGGTATGCCATGTCGTTTGATGGGGCATTAAGATACAAAAGGATATTCATTTCGTTTTCACGTTACCAATGATGCGAGCAAGAGAAGAGCAGAACAAAACCAGAAAGCATCGGTGGTGGTATAGTGGTGGTGGTGGTGTTCTTCTGATGATCATGATGATGGTCAGGCCACACACATACACACACGAACGGTTATGCTTTTGGTTTTACACGGGAGGTTTTTGGTCGACCTGCGACGAGGTAGATTTTCATGATGATAGAAGTATGGGAACGTGAAAGCCGAGGAGAGGGAGAAAGCAATGCAATGGTAGTGGTGGCGGGTGATGGAAACAGTGGAAGGACAACTTTGTATATTGCAAGTATGAATATCTGCTTATAAAATTACTATACACGAGAGAGAGAGAGAGAGAGAGAGAGTGTGATGAAAACCCAAATCTATATAATGTACTTACTTGTAAAGTGCAGTTGGGGAAGCCACTTCCCAAATACGTCGAGTACGGTGAGGATGCATAACCCCAATGGTTTGAGGATGAGGTCAACCCGAATGTTTGGCTCATATCTGTGGCGGCGACCATCCATATTATCATCACAGAACCAGTGCCGCGAGACCACCACCGCATCACCCCAAAAGTATCAGTGGATAATATAAGGTGATACACATATGTACCCAGTGCAGAATAAATAGAAAAGAGAAAGAGAAAAAAAACATTCATCATTAGAATTGCGATAAGTAAACTTTGTACAAAAAAACAAAATCAATCCATTAGAAAAGAGTTGCGTACTAGTCTGTACTTTTCCCTGTATGCTGTTTATATGAATATTTAATTTGTAAATAGCACAAAATGATACATGCTTTATCTTTCTGATAAACTTTTCAAAATAAAACTTTTAGTAGAATGTAGAATGGAGAGTAGGATTTGTACTTGATGGTCTAGTTTTTGGTTGACACCATCCACCCCATCCACCATGCATACTTATTCTACTTATTCTATATACCAGTGCTTATAGCATATTGTATCGAACGATTCTTGTATATTACATGCGTATATATATGTTAGTGTACTTTTTATTTTGGAAACTGTGAAAAATAAAGGTGATGATTTGGTAGAAGTAATCATCATCAACAGCAATACCACCACCACCGCACTACCGTTACCAGTACACTACCGACACCAATACCTTCACCACTACTTCATATAACATACATACTTGCATTGCATATACTACAAGTATTTAGTATATAGTATAAAGTAACAATACCACTATCACCGCCACGACCACTTCTTCTCCCAATAACAATGCCAGAAAATCAGTAGAGAATGATCATGTCTTCCATGCACACATCAGCATACATACATACATTATGACTGTAAGATATAAGAGAAAGGAACATTGAATATTGAAATTTAGAAAGGAAGTGCTTGTATAAATACCAAATGAGTAGTTTTCGAATGAAATCCTTTTGAAGCTCTTCCATTAAAACTTGACATGTCTGTCACAAATTGCCGTCTCTGACTCTACCTACGGATGAAATGGTGAATGTGAAATAGGTATATGCGTTAAGGGGCATTGTGCAAATGGAGTGATGGAGACTAGTATGTAGTGAGTGAACGTGTAAATTGCATTGAAAATTCAAATTGGATTACTCGAGAATATTTCACGCAATGAAAGTGGACTAGATGTACATTTTAATACAATAAGAGACAAAGTGTCAAGACACTATACAATATGAAATCTACTCACATATTCACATATCCAATTAAACTGGACCGAATTTATGAAATGCTTACAGAATAAATTTGATTTTTATCAGTTTGAAAAAATATGTGTAAAAAATACGCATCTAGATTTCTTTTAAAGCTTATTTTAGCCCAAAAATATTCCCGGTGAATGATATGCTTACGTGTATGCATTTTTTTTGTTTGTTCGATGGTTTGGTCGGTTTGGTTTTGTTGGCGTCGTTTGTTGGGTGTTTTGCAGTATGCTATACGGTGTGGTGGTATGGATATATTATGGTATTGCTGGTTGCTTTCACTCTCTTTGGTTTTGGTCTTCACTTTGGTCCCCTTTTAATGTACAAGGCAATGGATTGATGGGGGTGGTCAGTGGTTTTGGGGAGTATTGTCGGTCGACATTTTGAACTATTTACATGTGTCTATGGGCGTGTTGTTGCAATGGTGGTGTAAGTACATATATGCATAAAACTATCATATAAATATGTAAAAATAGAAGCTTGGTGGTATAAAAGAAGTGGACATCTTTTTGTGGCATCAACGCCATGCTTACTTTGACAGTTGGGCATCCGACTCAACGTCATGGCGAAATCCGCACTGCGGTTCAGATGGTCCAGGGCTCCCGTGTAGCCACCCAGGAATGCTCGTTGACCGAAACCAAAATGGAATTGTTGTTGTTGGCCTGCATATAAAAATATTATGATGTACAAAAAATAATACAAAAAATGATTTTATCAGTGCTCAAAGTAAAACATACAATGAAATGCTGCATGATAAGAAAAATAACTTTTTACATTTTTATTCGAATGAAAGTCAAATTAGATTTTTTTGTGAAATAAAATAAGCTCTATGTATATTGGGCTTACGTGTTTTGGAACGCGGTTCTCGTGGTCCGTCCACGGTTACTTTGATTGCTTTAGAGTATGTAGCCACTTGTGTTGGTGAGCCCGCCACTGAGATTGTCAATGTGAAACTTTTTCCTATCAGTGAAGGGATCAAATATTTAAATATTTTACTCGGATGTTCAATTTTCATGTTAAACGCATTTAGATATTTATCACTTTCGCTTGCCTCGACCAGATCGTCCAACGAATCTTAAGTCATTAAACTTGGCCACTTGATTTTTCATGATTGCCGTGGCGTTGCGGAGTTCCCCACAGTAATTCTCATCATTCCCCGCACGAACAGTTACAAGAGTTCCATCCATTATTTCGCCCAATGCTATCACCTACATATTTTTATGCGTGTAAATACATTTAAAAATGAACATAACAAATGTTTTTTTAGAGTTATGAATAATTGTAATGAGTGAGCAACCTTAAATGCAACGGGTAATGTTTTATTGGATCTCCAATGGACAGGAAGTACGGAACATACAAGATTTGGACTACCCGTTCTCACAAGTTCACCCCCAGGGGAGTCGGTGAGCATTTCTGTAAGTGCTCGCTCTGCCATCACCTTTACAGATGAGACGATTAGAAAAAAATTGATAATGTACAAATAGATTATATATGTATATTTAATTGAACATTAATTTTAAAGGTTTTCGTGTTACCTCTGTGGCGAGCTTGTGATATGTTTCGGTAATGAAGTTTAGTTCGTTTGCGAGATGCATTTTGATTTTTTGTAGGTAGCAGTTTAAAATAATTTATATTAAAAAATCTTGTTTGAACCTGGAATTGCGTGATCTAGGTTGTAGATACTACAATTAATTAGTGCACTAATAACTCTGAAGGGCTTTAGCAATTAAAATATTTTTTCTCGTTACTTTTAACAGTATTCTTCCCTTTGATTTACTTTTATCTTTTTTACATCCCTTTGTTCTTCTCAGTTACAAATAGGAAGTCCTGTCCGTATACACATTCTAATTTACAAACTTGTAAATGTCCCATTTTAAGTCCATAAAGCAACTGCATAAATTCTCCAACACACAAACAACAGAATAATGATGTTGTCCCGGTTGTAATTACACTAATTTTTCACTTCATCCTTCTTTTTCCATCCACAAGAGTCTTTACCATCATCAGCATCATCATAATATCGTCTTCATCAAAAAGTATCTTTCCAAGAAATAAAGAAAGCCACAAAGCGTATTATTTTGTGTTCACTTTTATTCTCCTTCTTTCCTTCATCTTGTTTGTATTTACTTTCTCTTGTGAAAAGATAAATAGCTTGTTTTCTCCAACTTCTTAGTTTCTTCCTTTTACAAGCTTCACTCCTCATAAAATTTTACTTTGATGATGATAACGATGATGATCACGACACACAAAAACACTGAAACTCAAAACTGGAGAAGAAGTGTGGATGAGGATAATGTTGTTATTACGAAACACACCAAAAATAAGTATAAAACTCTTGTAAAAACTTGCTATACATATACTTCTACCACCAATACAAGCAGAGAGTTTTAATCAAAAAAGGTCGTCGCTGCGGAAATGAGCCGTGATATAATGAGTCAAGAAAAGAGTTATTAGCAATTAGTTTTCTCTCCACCTCGTATCCTCCTCCTTCTTTCCCTCCTTTTTACACAGACACTTTCACAAGTATAAACAATGTATTACTTTTTTGTAAGATTTCCATAGGCATTTTGCTGCTGGAACAGAAAGAAGTCTCTGATCGGTGATGATGATGATAGTCTTTGTTGCCCTGGTTTCTTCTTTTCCACGAAGAACAAGCGAGTGAACAAGTTAAGTAAGTAAAGTTGAAGTAAAATATCTATGAAGAAATAAGAGGATTTAAGCATCCATAAAATAATCCTCACTCCCACCCAACCATAAAAACACAACAAAACAACAGAGAGCTTTTTACGCAACAGATACACACTCTTTGTGTAGTTGTGTAACTATAATCGTATCATAAAACCTAATATTGACTATGAGCTGAGCTGTGATGGTGATCAGCAAGAAGAAAAACAAATTTGCTAGTTAGATTAATTTACACATGAACTGCTTTTCCTTCTTGTTCTTGCTTTTAAAATTTTCACTTTTTACTTGGCGGAAGGCAAGAAGAAAAGAAAACAAGACAAAGTGGAGGAGAAAATAAGCTTCTTTTTAGGTACGCATTCAAGCAGATTATACGACAACTTTTGTTATCTCACTGTGAAATGTTTTATGGACATTTTGTATAAAGGTAAAATGTGAAATAGAAAGAAGACGAAAAGGAGAGGGTTGAAAATTTGAAAGGGAAAAGGGGATGATTTCCAGTTTCACATTTACCAACTGTGTATTCCTCTTGCACGAGTTGAGTCAATGAATATTTTGTGTGTATTTCTTATGCATGGAGATCAAGTTCATGGATCGCTTCACTTCATCTCGTTTCACAAAATAGCAGAATTCCAATGGAATGGCGAAACAAAAATAATTACACTAGCGATGATGAGTGAGTTGGCAATCAAATCCACCCCGCTTCCTTTCTTCGGTTAATATCGTCCGTCTCCTTTTAGAATTTTATACAACTTGTTATCTCAGCGACGAACGGCTAACTTTATTGTTTTTCTTACAAATTTTCATCCATTATTGAAAGCAGCACATTTGATCACAAGGATGTTGCTGACGGTTATCCGGTTGGAATTTCTGTCAAAAGTAAAAGTAATATTTAGATCAATTAATTTTTAGCTGAGAGCTGTATTCATTATCCATCACAAAATTGTTACATGTATACATTTAATACTAAAATCAATTCAACAAAAGCAAGCCTAGAAACAGTGTATGTGTAACTGATAATGATGAAATAGTACATTAGACAATAGTTATGAAATTCAATTGTCCTAAAGTATTTTTTGTAATACACTCTGTAATTGCATAGCTAGTAAAGACGAAGTGGTCAAAATTAATTTAGTTTAATGCAATGATTATGTTCATTTATAATGTGAGTGTGGAACTAGACAGGCGAAATAATAGTATTTTTCTCTGTAGTAAATACTATATAGTATAGTCATAGCTGCCTATAAGTTTTTTGTTGCAAGTGTCAGTGAACTGATCACTTATCGTCGTCATACAGACATTTAAATGTGCATTGTAGTCATTATAGTAATAGTAATGCTTTTCTAAAAGGGTGTCCTTTTTATTTTAATTGACAAGAAAGAACGTTAAACAATTACACCTGTATTATGATAAAACTACCCTCTTATTGTTCCATTCACTCTCACTTTCACTTTTCCCTTTTTCTTGAAGCTTTACTTTTACAAAAAAGTGCCATAGTATTTACTCTTTTATGTAGGTGAAATATGCACCCCATCAAAAAACACGTGCTTTTTTCTCTCCCCTTCTTTTTTTCCTTTCTTTTTCTCAAATGATCCCGTCTAATTTTCCCTTTCACGAGACAAACCAGTATCAAAACAGCCATACCATTTCACCACACACCATCACCACTACCACCATCAAGAAAAAAAATAACAAGAAGAGATTTGTCAGTTTTTTATTGTTGTCACACTCACTGAAATACCATGCCAAAGAAAAAGTGAGCGTCACTCCAAAAAAAAGTTTTCTCCCTCCCTTCTCACTTTACAACATAATACAGCTTCATACTCATTATAAGTATTAGCCCTTTAGCTCAATTTCTCCCTCTTTACTTTTTCTTCTTCAGCTTTCTTTTTTCTCTCCCCTCTTGTTTTTTTCCCTGACTCGACTACAGTTCATGTCAGAAAGGATTATTAGCATTCGCATCATAATCATCTGCTTCGTGATTATTACAAGAAAAACACTTGTTTTTATACTCTTAAGTAATTTTTTATGGGGAACTTTTCGAGTAGAATTAAAAGGTGGGCTCCACACTTGAAACCACTAGAACAACCTTAAATTAACCTAATAATGAGGAAATTAGGGTTAAAATAAAAATGTGAAAAATGAGTTGTATTTTTTCTAAGTTGGGGCAACATAAGAAAAACGTTTTTTATTCAATAAAAAAAGTATAATCAGGGCTTAATACTTAATACTTTTTGTATAAGAAGGTTATACGTTTTTGTCGCAAAATTATTCTTTTTTTTAAATTAATTTTTAATTGATAGCAATATTCAACTGCTTTGTTATTTTTAAATGGAATAATTCGCCAATATTTACCAAATAAAGCTCTACAGCAGCAATAGTATGACACTCTATTTCACACTGCACTTTTCTCACACTTTTCGTTCCACTTTCACCAGGGTAAATGTACAACTGTTTTCCGTCGACTTGTCATTTTAGCTTCCTGATGTATACTGAGCATACATTCACAAGTCACAACCCAAATGAGCAGTTCAAATGTTCAAATACCCACACAGCTTTTTCCCTAAAATGAAAAAATTACGCTTCTATTGTACTGGAGAAAGTGGGTACAAATGACTGTATACTTATTAATGTAAAAACCAAAGCTAAACTCGTTCCGTGTCCGGTCTAACGTCCCACTGGCCACACACTGCACACTCCTCTCTTTTATGGTTATCCGCCCGTCGTTTGTGTTTCTCTTGTTGTTCTTGTGATGATGGGAGAATCGCGATTTTGATGCTCACCGAACAAAAGAGGTTTTCCATATAGGCCGCTCAGCGACCAAAGAAGTGCATATTACAGTGTGTGTCCATCAGATCGTGATGATCACGATGATTTTGGTCGAGTGGTAGTAGTGGTGGTGGTATAGTGGCGGCGGTGATGGTCATGATGATGGTATTGGTATACGGTATATAACCCACAGCGTTGGTGGCAACGGGGTCGGTGTGTAACTCTTGTTTGGTGGGTAAATCGGTATAATTCACGGTAACAAATAAAAAAGAGTATGAGCAAACAGAAAATAAATAGAGATATGTATTTTCATTGAACTGTGATTTGTGTTTTCCCCGTGTGTGGTCCCTATTAGTTGGTTTGCAGGCAAAGTTAAAGGAATCTATCTATCACCTATGCTACGACTATGACTACTGTTGCCATCATCGAAATGATGACCAAAAGTGCGTGATTTATTATGGTCACGTGAGTATACTTATGAGAAAAGTACAAAAAAGGATATAAACTACAAAATAGGTTGTTGCCATAAGTACGTGTTAATATTAATGACAGCAATGGTGTATCGTGTCGTTACCTAATCAGACGTCATGCAATTTGTTGAGCGAAACAAACGACTATGTTTCTGTAAGTTGTAACTTGTTCTACTGTTGGTAAAGCAATGAAATAAATTTTACAATTGGAAACGATGAAAACTGTACTAGAAGCGACTTTGACTTTGCTTGAAAACCGACACGCTACTTCATATTATAACAAATAATGGGAATGATGTTCAATGTGAGAAAATGAATGGACTTTTACTTCAGTTTACCCTTTCATGTAACGTAACTTTTCTCTCTCGAGGTATTTTCTCCTCTTATGTGTGTGTGTACCAGTGTGTGAGTTGTTGTTTGACGAAAGGGATGGATGCTAATGAAAATAGGAAATGAGAGGCTCACACACAAAAAGCATTACAACAAGAGCAACATCCATTCACAGTGGCGGCGGTGTTCATGGTGATGATGACGATCATCATCGTGGAGAAAATGTAGATATACATATATTTATACTTTACATTCTCATCGAAATCGACGACAAAACGATGTTAGAAAGTTGATGATGATTTTGTTGAGGAGGTTTGGTTGGTTGGTATTGTTGGCGGTGGTTGTGATGAGGATGACTGTGTAATAATATAGGTGGATGGTGGTAGTAGTGTGGTGGTATTGTATATTATGGCTGTTATATGAATGTATTTACGTGTGCACTTTTCCCATATGGTGAGGTGGTGGTGGTGGCAGTGATGATGCTTTTGTTGGCTGTTGTTGGTTTGGCTTGGCTTCACTGCTGTTACATGGCTTTTATTATTTTCCCTTCTTGTTTTAGAGAGAGAAAGGGAATTGTGGGGTATTTATGTATTCTCTCTGTGAGACATGAGAAGATGAAGAGGAGGAGGACAACTAAAGAGAAAAGAGAGAGTGTGTGAATGTGATGGAATGAAAGGGGCAGCTCAAAACCAAATCATTTGATAGGGTGTATACACACATAGTAAAGTAATAATAAATATATTGTATACACATATTATCATCAGAGAGAAACAGATGTGTAGAAGAGTAAAAGGAAAATATGTATAAAAGCTTGCTGATCCATTCATTTGTTCACATTATGTGGAAACTGTATAGAGAAAAAAAAGAAGGAAAAGCCATGCTCTCACCATCATCAACAGCATTTTGTTCATCAGAAAACAACAGGGAACAAAGTGTTCAGTATTCGCATTCTTCATTCCAGATATAATCTTAAACAAGTAGTCTGGTTGGGTAAAGCTACTACATAAAACATATGGTTTCACATGAGATGAGAAAGAGGAGGATGATGAGAGTGAGTGAGTTAACAAGAAGAATAAGAGGAGGATGTGATGGAGGAAAGAAGGAAAGGCAAAAAAGAACACAAGAAAGTATACAAGCTCTAAGCTCTGTAGAGAAGGCAAAAGCAGAAAAGTAATGTGAAATTATTGCTGTGGCATGGCATCGTACGTGTGGGGTGGGTAGTAGTAGTGAAGGAAGATATTTTTGCCAAGGTTGTTCTAAAGTTGGTGGAAGACTGTGAGCTGAGTGAGTACAGTGAGGTTTGGTGCTTTAAACTATATTAAAATGAAGAGAAGGGTGTTTGGTTTGCTATTTGATATAGGAAATGAGTAGGAAAAACGTGGTGGATGGAGGTTTGGAAAGAAAAGTGAAAAAAGAGAAAGAACTTTTGTAGCTGAGCTGATGTTGCTCTGAGAAACAAGAGAAAGAGACGGAAGGTTACTTGTCGGGAAAGGAGAGCGAGAAAGAGCATAGGTTGCGAAAAGAAATGCACATTATTAGGAGGCATGCTATGGCTTTTAAAATGTATGCATTGATAAAGGATGTGTTTAATGAAAATTAGTTGTAAAAAGGTTTTTAGTACAAAAAAAAATATTTCCTTTTCATTACGTTACCAATCACCAATAATTTGTTCTTAAACGTAGTCATAACTTAAACAATATATATTGGGGTAAAATGAGAACATACAAAGCAAGTTTTATTTATTGGAGTTTGAGAATATTTGGTTTGAAGTTAAGTTAAGTTTGAAAAATAATGACAAAAAGAAAAGGATTTAAAAAATTGCATACTAAGAGTTTTAAAAACAAATATTGATATTTTAAGCCAATTAATCTCTGACTTTCGAACACAAACCGTACAAAACGAAAACTTACTACAGAATAATGTATTTCATTTCACATTAATGTTCGAATTGAAGTATCAATGAAATAAAATACGCAATACACGCGATTTATATAAACTGTTGAAATAAACTTTTTTGAATGTTAAACAACATTGGTTTAAATCTGTAGAAATTACATTACAACAGATTTTGCCATGCACTTGAAAAAACAGAATGATAAAGAAATAAAGTTTATTGCTGAAATCATAAAAATGTCAAAATTTCATCATTAAATTTAAAAGCAGACAGACCTAAAATGAATGTGCATTTTATTATGTGGATTTGCAGATACAGATATGCAAGCAATAGGTGTCACGCCAGCAGCATAGGCCAATGCTATAAATAAAGCAGACAATGATGCCGCTGTGTAAACGCATGCATGCACCTGTTTATACAGCAAATAACAATGATGCATATCTATTATCTACCTGTAACTAAATATATACCTTCCCATTACAGGTCCTGCACCATTTTAAGCACCTTTAACATTGAAATCTGTGACAGAAAAACAACTTTTATTTTTGAAGATAGTTAACTCATCGAGGGCTCAATGGTCTAGGGGTATGATTCCTGCTTTGGGTGCAGGAGGTCCCGGGTTCAAATCCCGGTTGAGCCCGCCAAATCTTTTTGAAATTATTTTTTGACAAAATTTAAACATGTTAAGATGACAAAATTATGTGGAACGGATTTCCGAGCATCATATTTTGAAAGTAATATTCTGGAAATGGGCAATTTAATGCAGAAAAACAAGAGTTGAGTATAAGTTCCTGTTGTCGTCACCGTGAGATCTGTGTAGATATGCATCAATTAATGGTTAATTAAATTTCAAACTTTTAATTAAACTCATTTGGAGTTATCAGCATATTATTGATATGAAGTTTAAGAAAATATGTCTGATACAACTCACTTCAGCGCTAGGTACACTCAGTCCGAGAAGTCCTGTCTCAAAAAATGCTGCTTCCGTTTCCGTCGCCAGTTCAGTTTTGATGGTCATATTAGCTATGCATTTATTTATGGCTCGGTATAATTTCAATATTTTTTTCACTAGTATTTGAATCATGTATTCTATTGACAGCATAAAAAGATTAACATTCTAACTCATTCATTTAGTGGGAAATCATCCGAGCCCGCAAGGTGGGCACTACTCACACAAAAGTGGACTATGTTGTATACCGCCTCTTTTACCCAGTCATTCTTGTAGGCACCTGCCTCTTTTCTGTTGTCAATGATTCTGAACTATCGAAATTCTTCTCTCTAATGGAAGTATGGGCAATGATAATCCACATCGCGTATGCTTTCATTTTCCTCCAAAATGTACTTGCCAACAACCTTCATCGAGATAACGTAAAACACAGACAAAAAATTCCAGAGCGCCTCGTGGTCACTGACGAGATTGAAAAAGGAGGCCACAAGTTCTACATTTGTAAACGTTTCTCCATCTTGCCCACTGATAAGCTATACTTGACTGAAAAGCTGATTTGGTTTTTATTTAACATTCTTGCCAGTGTAAACGTATGGATCATGCTTGGTCAAATACTTGGCCTTATACAAATTCGTAAGCAATTAAAATTTGACCATTTAAGATATCAAATTAGATTATCAAGTACAATTCAAATTTAAAAAATTAAATAGAATACAAGCATACGGAAGACATTGAAAGCCTTCGAGCGTATTCCATGGGCGTCTTGATTCTGGCTGATGTCATCTTAACACCCATACCAATGCGCTTGTCCCACGTTATTTTTCCCGTTCTATTCTTTTCCTTGTACCATGTTTATCTTGGCTTACTTTTTTCTTATACCGGAATAGTCCTTTATAAATCATTGCACAACTGGTCAGACAAGGATGAATTCTATCAGCGATTCTTTACCAAATTAGCTGTTCTAATAATAATTCATATAGCTTTAACAGGGCTAAGTGCTCTTCGGGATTACGTGATTTCTTTACTTGACGACTCACGTACGCCTCAGCAGTTGCAGAATTTAAGAAGTCAAAAGAGACTGGCGAGGAGAAAGCTTATGAATTATATCGAAGGGGCGGATGGAAGGATCATTGGGATATCACTTGATAAGCATACATTTGAACCTGGGCACAATGAGGTAATCCAGAAGGCACATCCAGAGAGAAGTTCAGATGAAAGTGAGGAAAGTGAAAAAGATGAGGTATTCTCGGGAATAAACATGTTCAAAAAGAAGAGCAGAGTGAGTATATACGAAGGCGATGGTGGAGGTGACGTGAAAAAAAGTTTACAAAGGATGAAGTCTATCGGCACAACTGGGGAAAATTTACCTGATATTGTACCACTAAGTGCAAAAACTATGCCACCTCCTGGGCCCCGATACACGACACCAGAAAAAGATGACACCCAGTTTTCCTCCAGTTCCTCGTCAACAGATGAAGAACTAAAGGCAATGAAAACAATGAGTCAAAGAATCACAAGTACTCAGTCAGTTCGTAGCGATTCCAGGCGGCGTAGGAAGAGCAGGGTTACGACTCCAATTTCTGCTGTAACACTGCACAAGTTTGGTGTACTTGTAAAGCCTCGAGATAGCAAGGAGAATATATATCACAAATTGGAACATCCTGATGACTCACCGCCCACGCCACCCTTTGTTAAGTTGGTTCAAACGCTGATAACCATAAACAAGCAGAACAAGATAGAAGAAGAAAATGAAAGGAAAAAGGATTTAATGATGAGGGGTATTAAAACAGATGTGAAACCTATAACGAAAATGCGTCAGGGAACGGCAACTGTTAGAGTAGTTAGGTCTGAAGATGAAAGGAAGGTGGTGGTGAAGCCACAAGTGGGAATACCGAGTAGGAAAGATAATGTACAGCAGTCGGATGAAGAAAGGAAATCTTATCAGATTGGAGCTCATTATGTAGCTTCAAAAAGGAAGGGAAGAAGCAATCAAAAATCGGTATTCGACAAATTTCTCGATAAGCTGCCAAGAGCTTCTGATAGAATGAAGGCATCGGCACCAAAACTTGAGGAGGTGAAACAGGATGACAATAAGGAAGGGTCAAAAGAGGGCATTGGAGATAAACCGGTTGGGTCACGAGTAGTTGATGTAAGTGGCACTTTATCAGTAAAAGATAATCAGGGAGATAAAGGTAGCGACAAGCCAATGTCAGAATTTCATCAGGAATTAACGGGAAAGTTGGAAAAGGAAAAGAGTAGGAGGCTTGGTAGTGATGATACGGAGCAAAAGGATATTGGAAGTTCGAGGAAAGATGGAAGATCGTCCAAGAAAAAGAAAGGTAAAAAGAAGAAAAAGAAAAGGCTAAAAAGTATTTTGAAGAATAGAGATTTTGATACTGCGGGAGATTTTGGAGCACCGAGTAGTAAGCAGCAGAAAAGAGAACAGAAATTTTTGAAAAGAAGGGAAGAAAGAGCTTTAAAAGGTAAGCATGGAAAGCCTGCTTATGATCCGTTATCGGTACCAGAAGGGGCTGAAGACAGCACTTCTACAACATTTCATTATGTTGGGACAAAGCTGCAGGGTGAAAAGGCGGAGAAAACTATTGTTCCTATGGAGGATGTTCCACTGTATAGGACTCATCCTGGAATAGGTACAACGGATGATGGTGAGGTGGAAGAGGGAGAAAATCACTCGACAGTACAGCAGGCAAAAAGTCATGTGACTTTTCATCCAATTGTCAAATTATTTGAAGTGAATGAAGTAAAAAGGCACGAAAGGAGAGGCAGGAGAAAAGTCAGGTTGGAGAATAAGCCAAACTGGGTAATTTAAATGATATGAGGATAATGTAAGGTTTATAATGCTGTTGCGAAACTAAACTAAAAATAAAATATTTTTGCACTATTTTACATGAATTTTTACAAATATTTGAATGATTAATTTGATTTGCACACTTTGATAAAAACTACGACTAATCAATCAGACAGATCAATCTTAGGATGAAGTCATTATTAATTTCAGGACGAGCACGGCTATTCTCCATACTTATTTGCTAGTACTCATTCGTAATAATAATGAACCTTTGATAAAATGTTGCAATATGTATTGGGCAATAGAATTTGAAGTACGTTCCAATGACCTGAATGACCTGTGTGACCACAAACCAAAATGGGAAATGAATCCAACACTTTTTTTTAAACATCCGACTCCACATGATTACGATAATCGTATTGATATTGATTAAAATCACGATTGCCTCACAAAAAATAGCGATTAAATGAATTGAATCGCCAGATCACATCACATGTGCCATAACATGAGACACAATTTTACTGATAACATTACCTCACGTGCAGTATACAACACCTGCGTCTTTTTTAATCATAATTGTAGCCTGCGCAGATAATAGCTCATCAATAGGGCTGCAGTTAATCAACTACATAGTCCAGAATCGATTACCACACAAATTTTATCCGAATTTACAGAGCACAACTTGTTACATGTTAAATGAGTAGGTCAAATTGAAAGACCAATTTAATGGTACTTGAGATCGTCATCCGACTTTTGCATAATAACCGGAATCTACCTTGAGGTCATTAAAAAAATGCTTTACTAAACCATTTCAAGGAAAACTGTTTAAACTCAATTATATCGGATACATGATATTTGTATGGACATTTTTCGGATATAAAAGCAATGTCGTGCCTCCACAATATGTCATTACAATTATTTCTTGCTCCACGAGACAAAGAATTAATATTTCTCTGGACAATTTTTTAGCAGAAAATCAAAATGAATCAGAAATTAGTTTTGTTCACGTTTTTGGGAGTTGTCGCAGCTGCAACTGCTCAAACATACTTTGAAGAAGACATCGGTGCTTGGCATTTCCACACTTACTTTTTTGACCTCAATCCTTCAAAAACTGCTGAAGCTTTGGCGTTTAGGTAAGTTAGAAATTGAGGTTAATACCCTAAATTGAAAATTGAAAATTTCAAACTATACAATTTTTGTTTTGTTTTTTCTGCAGGAGGGCATTAAGGGAACAAATTGACAATGGAACTCTCACAGAATGTTCACTAAATCAAATCCACCTGGGAGTTTATGGACCGCATTCAAGTAAGTGCGAAATAAAAATCCTATTTTATTTCAGATAATAAATAGTTTGTGAATTCAATAAAATCATTCCTCGTTTTTCAGTTTCTCAATGGGAATGTTGCTGCAATAAAACATCTTTCAACGCTGCTCATTCCTGGCACACACAAAACCATGGAAACCTTTCTGTTCTACTTCATCCATTGACCATTTACGATCAAGAGGATCACCTCAGTCGTGCATCCTGGCTTGGAAAGGAAGTTATCCTTGATGTTGAATGTAAGTTTAAAGCTATACATATATGCCTTCTTAAAGATGTGCACATTACACGTATAGTTAAATATTTATAACTTTTTAGCTCCTTTCCTGTTTCCGGTCTTGCCAAAAGTCCGTCCTTGTCCAGGTACTTACACATCTAAAAAATAACATTATATATTATATATGTATATCCAATTCATACTTATTCATTCATTTTCCGCAAAGTTTAACGAAGTCAAAGTTAGGTCAGGTTAACGTTTTCTGAAGAATAGTTCACTGCATTGATCGTTTATTTTCCTGTATTTCTAGTATACCCAAGATATTCAGACGAACTTCCAGAAGATCGTGCAACTCTACGATATGAAACCCCCATTCCTGGAACTGAGGATTATGAGAATCTGAACAAGAACTTTGACATTCTTAATGATCCTTACTAAATAATAATTTGAAATAAATTTTAAAGATGCTATAAAATCAAGTGTTTGTTTATATGATCTGTAAAAAAGTAAACTTGCTGGAAAATTTCTTTTTGTTACATTCTTGGAAGTGTATGCGTAAGGAAAAAAACATATCGGTACATTTTTTAAATCACATTTGCATGTTTTGCATTCGCATTTTATTTGTATTGTCCAATCATATTCAGAAATGCACAATTTTAAGAAGGTTTAGAGAAAGAAAATAGAGAGGAATGTACACAAGTATAAATATATAGCTAATCATAAATACAATGAAAATCATGAAAATGGTTGTATTCCAGAGATACTAAAATACTTCACGAAATCACAAAAACAGAGAATAATGAGAAGAAGGATTCAGTTTCAGATTAAAATAGAACACTGGAGAAAATTCACATAATTCAATTGAAATATTTTCCGAAATAGGGATTAAAAGCATACTGGAGCCAATTTCAAAGAAAATCGTGCACTTCTAACGATAAATGGTGAAGATTTTTAAGTTCGAATTTGGATAAATAAATTAATCACACTAGAAACACTCCCTAATTTCAAACTTTAACTTTAACCAATGATGGTGCGGGCAGCAAGAGCTGGTTGGGCGAGGAGTTGGGGTTGAGCAATAGCGACTGGAGCAGCGCGAAGGACTGGTTGAGCAACAGCGACTGGAGCGGCAACGGTCTTGGCAACGACAGCTGGGGCTTGACGGTCAACGACGGCGTTGAATCCGTTGATTGGGTCAGCGGTGTAGGTGACGGTACGGATGGCACCATCGGGCTCAACAAGGGAGTACTGTCCTTGGACAACATCTCCGTTGCGGGATTCGGTGGCAGTCTTGGAGTCTCCGGTAAGGGCATCAGAGACGGAGTATCCGTAGTTGTATTGTGGGTTTGGGTCGTATGGCTCAGCACGGACAGCGGCAACAGCTGGGGCGGCAACGGCAACTGGGGCAGCGCGGAGAATAGGTTGGGCGACGGCTACTGGGGCAGCGCGGAGGATTGGCTGGGCAACCTGGCGGACGAGTTGGGGTTGGGCAAGGAGTTGAGGCTGGGCATAGGCGACTGGAGCACCCAAGGTGCTGAGTGCCAATGGAGCACCGGCTTGAGCCACGGCGGCGAAAGCCAAAAGTCCAGCGATAACCTTTGTAATAAGATAAGATGACATTTAAAATTAATGCATTTTCATTGCAAGGCTTTTTTCACCTTTTATTTTCGGTGATGTATTTTTACCTTCATCATTTTTGAAAAAATCGGGAAATTTTGAGCTCTAACAAGAGGAAATTGCTGTTGCTGTGTACTTGAACACCAAATTAACTGATCTGATGAAGTCTCAAAGAATCCCTTGCGTTTTTATACACGATATCCCGAACTGCAGAAACTTGCATTTTGGCAGCATCAAATATATGTTCATATGTATTGTTCTTCAACAAAAAATTCAACTGTGCAAAGTTCTAGAGCTTTCCAAAACTCTGGAATAATTATGTTGATTCTTTAACGATTTGTAAGTGATAAAAGTTTGGTTGAAGTTGCATCAGCCGTTAAAGTATGGAGCATATAAAATCAGGTCAAGACAGTAAGTATGAAGCCAAGAAAAAAAGAATCCATAATAACATCACATAAAACTTGTCCTACCCTACCCCTCCCACTGCTGTGATTCCATATATATTTTATATAGATACCGGATTGGATTGTACACGTGAAAAAAATTGACTTTTAATTTTTTTACACTGTTACCATTTATATATGTCATCCATCAGTTCATTCATTTGTTATAGATTACTATTTAAAGGTTGCAAAGGGCAATCTTCAACAGGATATAAGTTCATGTGATTGAAGCATGACCGAAGTCTACTGTTCTCGTGTCTGCAGCTTGGTGACCACGACCGATACTTACCACAAATGGCAACTGATGCCCTTGAAGGGCTGTTTACTTACTTGTCGTAAAGCATATCAGTAATTTCATCTCATTGGTTTTGCAATAGCTGTTACATTTACATTACAATCAGCATATTATGCAATGGATCTCTAGACGTCGGCTTCATTGGATCCACTGAATATAATCGAAGATTACCTGAATGATTGTAACAAATCCGCCGCGACAGTAACACCCAAACGAATACAACGCCAACTATTGCATGATAAAACATCATTGCCATTGACAGTGAAGGAAGACTCATTTGTTAAAATAAAAATATTTTTATTGAACTGATTACTATTTTGATCTTTATAGTAGGCATGTTACACTTAAATTTGCACTACCTTGACTTGTGCTTGATCAAATAGTAAGTTGACATTGTATGATAACCAATACGTACAAATTCTTTTCGATTATTGTAATGAAACTGGTACGTGAATTTATTACTTGACAGGTGTGTTTCTTAATAGAGTTAAAGTGAATGTCGTTCTTACATTTAATTTTCTAAACAATGTATAGTTTATAAACGACGATTTTTCAAAAAAAAAGTGGATGCAAGGTACAAGCAAATATATCAAATTGCAAGGTGGCGCATAATTACTTGTCTTTAAGAACATCCAAAAATAAATTTTTAACTCGCTATCTGTTAGTCAACCAACAATGACGACTTAACAAACACGAATAGCAATTAATGATTAATCGTAGATAATAATTAACCAAATTAATATTTCGTAGACTTTTGTTTTACGGGAAGAAATAAATATGAACATTAGCTGTAGCATAATTGAATTTATAGTATGTATCATATATGCTTACAAACGTCAAGCAATGGGTTTTCAACATCAAAAAAGTATCCCAAAATATTCTTGGCTTTTAGGTTTTAGCTGAAAAGGTTTAGGTTTCAAGCAAGAAAGAAGTACGAAGTCCATGTAAAAATGCAACGCATTGAACAAAGGCCAAACTGGAGAAAAATCTGTAAGCATTCGACTGCATCTATAGCCACTGTGTAGCGACTTCCTACCGTACCTTTTAACTCGACGTAGTCGTTTCTTAAAACCATCCTAGCTGGGGCTAGTGTCAATAATGTCTTTCCCCATTTTCCTTTTGCAACCAAGATCAAGACCAACGATTTTGTGGAATCAGCATCACTATAAATAACTGCATACCAACTTTAATGAAAAATTTTTCACAAGAAGACAGCATTCAATTAATTCATGCAAACATAATCATGATGCAATCCAAACTAGTCCAATAAAGTTAGTAGCCTCTTTCATTGGCAAAATATAATTTTAAAACACATTTTCATGTTACATGTTATATATATCATGTATTTATAATTTGGTCACTGGTTTGCCAGACACAAAAACCCTTTAACATCGACCAAACGATTCGTCAGTGCCAAATGCGCTATGTATTTCGACGTTCAAAAAACAAAGAAACTGTCCTCAAAATTGTGTGTGAATTTTCCGTTTTGTAGCAAAAAATAATAATAGTAAAACGAACAATTTTTACAATTACACCACCAAATCGAAAGATAACAATTTATATAATCCACGAATAAAGTAGCTATTATATAACCCTATTAAGTGATGCAATATTTTATCATCAGTTGCGGCCAACCATCAAATGAAGTAAAAGACCACGTTTCCTTTAAATAGAGTCTAACGTAAATAACTTGGGTTAAATTTATGATGCTTCAATTCAAGCTTTTTACTTAAATTGAGTGTTGAGCATACAGAAAATCTTCGTTTTACAAGATATTACTTGTTTTTGGCATAATTACAAAACTTTGCTATATTACAAAATATACTGCATATAAGTTTCAAGAAGCCTAAAACACATTTCCAAATTAAATATTATGATATTTTACAAATTGTAAAACTACTTTTTCTCAAGTCAAAACAAACAAAAGAAAACTTAGTACGTCAATACGTGTAAATAAACATGTCATGCTTGCACCAAATTACTTTCGAACTGTTTGATTTCTATCACAGTGTGTGGTTTTCCTGTGTGGCCTGACTTTTGGCCTAACAACTGTCTCAACAAAATCAACAAAAAATGTGCCCAGATGCGCAAATTGTTCCTTTAGTTTTGCATCTTTGCAAAATGCAAACATCGTACTCAAATCTCTGCACTTTGCAGTGTACGCATTTGAGCATCGTGTTGAAATCTTTGTCTCTTTTTCTTGGATTCTTTTCAAAGATTTCATGTTCCACGCAAAAATATGTAGACACTTTTTTTTCGCTAAAATTATATCTCTAAAATCCCTCACACATACATGTTCATAAAACAGCTTATGCACTAATAATACGATATACAGGATTAAATCGTTTAAAATTTTGGCCACCACGACAGCTGCATACACACTTGTTTGATAGTACTAAAAATCTCAACCAACCTAATCTTCAAATAATCAATATTGACTTTTTGAACAAGTGATTAGTGTAAAATGCATATCGCATAAACCAACTAACTGCTACACAGAAATGCAAGTTATTTTAAAAGTGTCATTTTTTCATACAAGAAGGTCAACGCCTTCCCTTGGCTTGTGCCTGAACCATCATTTTCTCTGTTTTGGTGATACTGCTCCCTTACTCCGTGACATGTGGATATGAACACTTTTGATGTATTTCCGTTGTTTGTTTGCTACCAAAATGCCGGTTCTGCCAAGTATGATTTGACTTAAAGACCCTCTAACAAGACAGCAGGCTCCGGACCATGTTAAGAAATTTGTCTTTTTACCTCTTTAACCCTTTCAATATAAATATTACAATATTTTTGCTGTAAACATGATGATTATAAAGAAAGAGGAAGGGTTCAAGAAACTTCATTTCCTTCTGCTCCCTCCCTGATTGATCGTACCGTTGGAACAAAGTACCATAAACCAGGAAGGGAGAACAATTGAACTGATCGGCAAATTCAAAGAAACGTCTAAAACACAACGTTTTATATTGTATTCCCTTCAAATATATCATATTAAAACTTTTGAAAGGTCAAGGACTTTTTGCATTCTTTTACAATTCATTACTTCCTGAAAATTGTAAATTTACCTTTTCATAAAAATATAAAATGTATGACTTTGTGAAATCATAATCATCCCTTAAAACTTGCATAAAACGTTTATATGTTTTTGAATATTAAGAGCTCATAAACCTCAGATCATGATCATGTTTACAAGTTACTGTGCAGCTTGTCATATACGAGGAAATACGGTTGTTTTTGAAAAAATTATCATATTTTCCAACAGCAGTTAAACTTTTTACGATATCTAGCAAATATGTGACATTATCAATAAAAATAAACTTTTCATTATTGTAATAAAAATAACAGCCCACAAAGTAGCAAGAAAAGCAACGGGTAGTGCAACCACAGTCTTTAACAACCGGAACAAATAGCAATACAAATGGTAAAATTGTAAATGTAAACCCCTGCATAACAAGCCCCCAATAAACAATGAAACCTTACTACTAGTACACAACAATCGGAAACTTTATACTTTGTAAAAGAAATTTTTACAAAATACAATGAGGTGACTTATAACAAAACAGCACGGTGCGGTGCACTCTTTTAAGCATGCTGAAGTGACTGCGGAAAAAGTACAAAGAAGAAGTCATTGCTTCGTTCCCTCATTTTGGTTAAAAATCTGGAGATGAAAAATATATGTATGCATAAATGTAGTTTAACCCTTTTTTCTTTGTTGCTCATTTCACTTTACTTAAGTTACTGGTACTCAACAACATAGGTAGACTCGCTGGTTGCATTAGTACGATGGATCATATTATTGTAAAATTTGTGACATGTTTACTACAACAACTTCATTTTTATAAAGATGAACATCTAGAAAAGATGTAAGATCGGAAGGAAAGGGTTGACATTGATGGTAAATACGGCATTTAACAACTTGGAGAGCATCCAAAGCAAAGTAAAGTGTGTCGGCCGACAACAATTATGACGAATGGATACACATGTAGTTTAGATATTACTGTACATATATATACCAGAGAAGTAGAAATCTGTGCACTTGATATGCATTTAGTTTGACATGAGCCATATTACAGGAGAATAGGGGCATACTTAAAGTGTAAATTTGACAGTTTCAACAAGTTCTCTATTATAAACTAAAGTTTTGTCAAGTGGAAGGAATGTTAAATGTATGTATTGCTATGCAAGCTTAAATATTGGGTATTGAATTTGAAGTATAACTATACATATCAAAAACAAACCTTGTTCTTGTTATTATTTAGTGATAGAGGTGGGGCACGGTGGGGGATATACTTTGTTGAGGTTGACTAATTTTTATGAGCCCGTGCTCAAAATCAACACACGCATCATAAACAAAAGGGTTACCCACTGAGTGCGGTATACATTTTATTCAAGGCAAGTATTAGCCCTTGTTCTGTTTACAAAATCAAACCATTCCATGATCTCTAAAATCTAGATTACAGTGTAATCAAATAAATGTGAAGAGCATACGTAGAGTTTCAAAATAAGATGTTGAGCAATATTATCCAAAAAATACGTGTCTACTTAAGATTGAAACGGCAATTTTAAGCGTGAAATATTAAGGTATTTAGTGCACACAAGTTGACAAGTTGTTGGTGGAATTGCTAAAAGTAAATTCACTAAAAGGAAAAAATAGCATGATATATCGATATTTAATGCCAATATTATATGCGCACGTATTCCTTTAAAATGGAGAGCAAATTTCGTATTGTCTTTTTTTAATTTCGAATTTAAACAAATCGCTACAATTTATACAAAAATGAATTTTTAATGCTACTTGTGTAAAATGTATACGTATGGTTGCTTTATTAGCTTCCAGTATATTTTAATATTTACAGTTTTGGAGAGAAAAATCGTATGTTGCAGTATTTATATTTATGGCAAGTATTCGATAGAAAAATATTTTTAAAAACCTATTACTTCTTCTTTAGGTCAAAAATATACATGCATAAACGTATTATGTCAAACGTTCAACACCTAGTCAATATTTTTATGTTTTACATTTTACAAGTTTTGAAATCTAAAATATTACAAAAAATTCTACCACTTGATAAAATTAGTATGAACCCTGCAAAAATTTGTTTGTTATAGATAGGTAGGTTAAATGATAGATACTATAACCTACTTCTTCATGAACTCAAATATGTTTTGCAACAAAATTATTAGGTACTTTTGTAGCAACTTATGATGTCAGTCTAAAATTAGGCATACAGTTTGGCTCAGTTCCGCAAAATTGAATTTTAAGCTTTATTTAAATTTCTAAGTAAAAAGCAGAGAGTTTTTCAGTTAAATCTTTTTGTGTGAGCTGTAAATAGCTGTAACTGACCTGCTCAAATTCGTAATGACTTAATCTGCCAGAGCAGCACATTCCCAGCGTTTTAACCCCATTAATTAAACAAGCCGTTGTTCTACAAAACCGTGCGTTTTGCTATTACTATCCTCATATCTTTCATCTCACTTTGGATGATAGCAACTTAATCACTATTAGAAAAAGGTCTTGGAACTGGAAACTTATTCCTTGGGTCGTAAGCCTTATAGTTATTACAGGACTAATTGGCGGGGGATCTTGTGTTTATGTCTGCATCAGTCACATTTTCGACTTTCGAAATACTCCTTGGGTAAAAATCAGTTTGGTCAATGTTTTTATACTGGCAGGCCTTGGAACAGCTGCCATTGTAGAAATCGGGACTTGCATACAGCTCCTTATGCATCCACAAGTTCTCATGGCATTCAATGAACTAGTAAAATTGGAAAATCAATGTAAAATATCATGTCTTTTTATTGCTCGCAAATGAGTGATTTAACTAATTTTCATTATACATAAAATTATTATGCAGGTATACAACATATTCCTGTGGAAAATGGCATTCTATGCAAAAAAGATCATTTGGGAATGCTGCTTAACATCTCTGCAGTTTTTATTGCAACCATTCCAGTGTTCTTTGTTATGGCTGCCATAGCAACTGACTTGGATCCATTTTATTTCATCTTTGAGGAGCTTTTACCACATCCGTATGAACGTACCCTGAAAACTATTCTGATTCCGCCACTCATTCGATTTATTTTGGGATTCCTTTGTGTAATTGAATTCCTTCGTTTTGGATTTATGTTTATATTTGCTCTGATTCTAACCCCATATATTACAGTTTCTTTGGCTCGGCTTTTAAAGAAAGTATTTGGGGAAAATTGTCTTCTGTTTTACGTTCGACTTTGTATAATATTTTTAATTGCTGATAGTAAACTTAGTTTGATTGCATTTGTTGGTATATTTTTGGGTCAAGCTGCTTGTGTTTTAGCATTTTGGATGATTTTAAACTGTTGGGAATATTTGTCTCCTTATATTCTGGGTGGAATTACTCTTTTGTTAATTTATTTGGTTATGTTTAGCATAATCCTTTTATCAACTACTGCTGAAATATTAATAGAGACAAATTCATTAATTCGATGCAAGATAGATTTCCATTCTGAGAAAAAATACAAGGGAAGTAAATATTATTACAAAGTTTGGAAATCTCAGAGACAAATTTATATTAGTTGTGGATCATTCTTCCGTGTAGAGAAGGGAGCTGTAATGGCTTATATGCAAGAGCTGGTTAATAATACAATGAATGCTGTTCTTTTAATTAAGCCTTAATCACAAAGACACATGGATGTAATACACACGTTTACTATTGGTTAATTTTGGACTTTGGCATTAATGTGTCATAAAAATTTATTAAAAATATGTAATTACGATACTTGTTCTAGCTAATAGTTTGGGATCATGTAGTTCGTTTTTTTATTTTACTTAATTTTGAAGCAATAAAAATAAATAACATTGCCAACTTACGAAAAAGAATGTTCATGCTATATTTTGCAACAAACAGCGAAGATTTTTGATATATTTATATGGGGAAGGGGAAAGCACGTAATAAATTGCAAAATGTTTAATTTGTAAAAACGTAATTTGAATCGATTATCGGTAAAGCTTACAGCTTAATGTTATTTTATTATTGCGAAATAGTAATACAGTGCACATAGCCATAGCATTGTTTGAAACTCTCTATTTGGTAATATGACAGGTTGAAGATCGGCGGAATTAAATATATTCTAGTTTGCAATAGCATTAGCATTTATGCCAACAAATGACAGGTGGTATTTTATTATTTCGAATATAAAATGCATAAATTTTTTATTTGTGAATATTCAATAATTCATCCAAAAGAGCCCATGAAAATGGATTTCGTTTAATTTGATTTTTAAATGAGGTAAGCAGACAGCACACAGACAAGAGCAACAAAACGTCATTGCTCACGTTGCTCTGAGCACAGAAATAAAATAGCAAAGTCAGTTGAAAAGTCAACTTGTCAAGCAATTTCCATTTATTACTATTTTTCTTGAAATTGGAACATGTTAAGACGAAACGAGACAAACAGATCTCTTCGTCACTTACGTCAAAGCGTTGTGACTCCACTAATTAAAAAAGCGATTATACTCCATCACCATGTATTTTGCTTTCTTTATCGAAATATATTTGAAATCGGCGTTGCCAAGAACGGTTTCGTATATTTCAAACCAGTTCGTTTAACATGGAGATTAATTCCGTGGTTTTTATCCATGAGTATTATTACCGGGCTCTTAGGATGGGGCTCATGTGTGTACATTTGTGTCGCACAAATGATTGGTATTGAAACAAAACCATGGATAGAATGGAGCTTATTTAATACTTTGATAATTTCTGGATTGGGTGCTGCTGCTTCAGCGGAATTAGTCGGTTGCCTTGTATTATATAACAGTACCGTCTTCTTTTTAGCATTTAGTGAGCTTCTTCACTTGGAACAGAAATGTAACTCAGTTTAAAAAAAAATTATGTTTTAATAATATAACGATTTTTCAAATTTTTATTTTGTTCAAATTTTTATTAATCTATACAAAAAACAGGCATTTACTCTATCAAACAATCTAACGAAGCAGGAGCAAATGAGGAAACGAGACTGACGCGACGAGACTTGCTTGCTAATGAATTTAGGTCTGCAGCCATACGTTCTTCAATGTCGACACGAAATACCCGTCAGGAAGCTATGGAAAAGGACACCTTAGGGTTCCTTTTAAATGCAATGGTAATCCTAGTCGGTATCATTCCCTTACCATTTGTCATGATCGCTGTGGTGACAAATTTAGATCCATTTTACTTCGTATTTGAGCAAAACATCATGCCACATCCGTATGACAGAACTATTGAATTGATTATTTTGGTGCCACTTTTTAGGCTTTTTCTTGGATATTTTTGTGTAATTGAGTTTCTGCGGTTTGGAACGATTGGTGTTTTCTTGACGGTGATTGTCGTTTTTATTATCGTTTCAATTTCAAAAAAGTTGGGGCACGTTTTCTACGAAGAATGCCTACTTCTTTATGTTCAGCTCAGATTGGTTCTTGCAGCAGTAAAAACTTTTACAGATGTACTGGTCGGAGCGATAATTTTTGGTAGCCAATTTGCCACAATTTTAGTTTTATGGATGGTTTTCAAATGTTATGCCTTCTTGTCAGTCTACATCTATTGCGGTATATGTCTTCTTGCCGCTTATCTGATAATTCTTGCTTCACTTTTGCTACCTGCTGCAGCAAAAGTTCGAACAGAGACAAAAATTCTTATTAGAAATAAGAGGAATTTGCATTATTGTAGTAGTAGACATAATGCAAGGAAGTATTATTATTACAATTTGTGGAAGTCGCAAGAAAGTACTTATTTTACATGCGGTTCATTTTTTATTGTTCAGAAAGGAGTGACTATGACTTATTTAAGAGAACTGATTAATAACCTTGTAAACGCTGTATTGTTAATTGATCCTTAAGTTATTTTTATGTTAAATTTAAAGTTGTATTAATTAAACACAATCATTATTTTAGTCGCGCAAAGTAATTTTTGTCCAGAATGGTTGTGGGGAATAAGTTAGTCCAACTTTAGCTACGACAGAAGGTTCAGGTTTACCGGGTGCCTTTTCAAATTTAAATACTTTGAGAATAGTTATGAGATAAATGAAAAGAGTAGTTTCTGCCAACGATTTTCCAAAACACATTCGCATTCCTGTAAAGGTTGAATTGATTGTTTGTCTTAGCAACTTTTCCCTTAAGCTTTTGCATCTATTGCATTAATGGTTTTAATGGTCATAATTATGATTTTGGCAAACCTTTGCTAAATCCAACTACAAATTCAGCCAACTTTGTGTCTAAGCTTCCGTCAGGTTTGATAAACCTTTCAGGCCTGAATTCGCTGGGATCACCCCAAATTGACTCTTGATAATGAATACTTTCCAAATTTACCAAGAGAGGGGTTCCCTAACAAAAATAAAGTTATACCTGTACAAATATACATGCGTATTTATATGAATAAAATATATTATAAGGACATGATCGATAAAAACCTTTGGTATTCGATACCCCCTGAAATTCAAATCATGATGACATTCGTATGGGCCCGGAATGGGAACCACATCATTGAGTCTTATTGTCTCCAGTATGACTGCTTGTGCTAAAGGAAACCTTCCCCAAACATAACAATGTATGTATATAAATTTTTGTAATAGTAAACATATATTTCCAATCTTTAGCTTTCAAAAGGTAAAACCTGGCTCTCATCGAGGTTGACACAGCTATTGCTTCATTTTCATCATTATCTTCCTTGTTCCCCAAAACAGAGACAATTTCCTCGTATATTTTAGTCTGAACATCAGGATTTCTTATCAAATGAAGAAATACGAAAGTAAGTGTTTTACTGGTTGTTTCTGAACCAGCTTGAAACAAGTCAAGAATCGCGTACACGTGTGTCGTGTCTATATTAATTGGAAATTTAATATTTAAACAGTGACACAAAAACGAATTTGAAAAGTTAAATAAAAATTGATTGAATTATAACTCACGGTTAAAATGACTTTCTGTTTCATTTCTCCCTTTACTTTTCTCTTCCTCAATTTTCTTGAGAAACATATCAATGTATGAATTTGGATTGTCAATAAACGTTCCCATGTCTACATGCTGTTGTATAACTTCTTCCATAAATTGTTTTAGATTTGTAACACAATCATGTTGTGTTGTCCGTCCTGTCAACTTTGGAAACAAATCCCGAAGAATTGGATAGCAAATTGAGATGTCATCTACTCTAGTAGCGTTAAGATATTCCCGACTTAATCGCATCATTTTTATAATACGTTCATCATTCAAATCGTGCGCTTTCCCGGTAACAAGTCTCCATAAAATATTTAAAATCGTAGAATCAAAAAGTTCACCATTTTCTACGTGAATGACATTATCAGAAGTGGACTTTATATTGGATTTTAAATATTCAATAAACTTTGCTGCTTCTTCATTTATAACAATGTCCATTGATGCAGATTTTCCAAAACCAAACTCTCGCAAGGTGCGAATAGTAAAACGTCTGAGGTTTTCCCATCTTTCTCCATTTGAAGTAACAAGGCCTGATTAGCGTATAAAGACACTAAAAAATTCAGAATTGTACGAATATGAATTTTAAGAATGCATTTGGACCGCCAACTCACCGACATTGCCACCTTCACATCTGTCAGCTATATATGGAAATACTTTCCGATTTCCCACGCCTTCCGTTTGTAGTAACTCCATAATCACGTTATGAGAAGAGAATACAACTGTATATAGAAAAACCTTTACCGGTTTAGTTTAAAAAATCGCACAGCTATTACAACTTTTTTTTTCTTTTTTTATTCATACCAAAGTCAATCATTCCCATACGCACTAAAATAAGATCTCCATACTTCCGTGCTAACCCTCGGAGGGCTGCTGACGGTAACTTAGAGGGCTCAAAAGCCAACTGGACAAGATTTCCAAGTAATGGAAACCGAAGAGGGCCTAGATAAAGATCAAGTTGGCAAAAAATTGTATTGCATCTATGTCATATAAATACACGCATGACATGAATGTAGATAGTATTCTCCTCACAACTTACCTGGAGGAAATCCTTTATATTTTCTTGCATCCTCCAGGAACCAAATTAAAAGAGCACCAAATAAAATAAGAAGTATTTCAATTACCATTTTTTCTCAGTGTAAAGTTTTAACCCGATATTTTAGTTGATGGATATTTTAACGAATATCGTTCTTAAAACAAAAAGCTTTGACTTTTGTATTTTGATACTACAGATTTCTCAATGTGACATACGACATACCTGTAAGAAAAAATTGCATGGAAAAATTCCAGTTTTTCAATGTAACAAACCGCATCAGTAGTACTATATTACATTACTGTATTAGGAAACCATCCATAGACATGAGTATTATTATTTTTATTACAAAAACATTTAATCATATGTTGATTTGCCTTTGGGCAAGCGTGGACATTGTTTGGAAGATGATGTGCTAAATGTTAATCGATACATATAAACGAACGTGTCAACGTTCAGGCATATGATTTTCTGTTTTTATTTTACAAAATTATAGTGTCTTTGGTCAGTAATATTTTTTGCAACCTTGCCCTGACTATAAAAATAAAAACAAACAAAAGTATATGCGGATTAACTATATATAAATATGTAATTGAAGACTGGATAAGATTTGTCAACATAACAAGTCTCAAAATACTTGAATGTGTAGCACAAGTACATAGGTAAATACATGCATAGAGTGGAATGTATGATTCATTTTACTTGTGAGAAAAAACTGGTTTTTATTCGTGTAGCCTGCAATAAAAAATCAACGATAGAGCGGCTTCGTATATGTTTTATGTCTAAATGTTTAGACGTCTATAAGCACTATAATCATTAGAGTGTTTTCATACATTTATATGCGAATATTTCTTCTTGCATGAACGTTCTTGTTAGACTAGACTAACAAGCTTGTTGCTTGATTGCAGTGAAGATAGAGCTCGATTTATACATGCGAAATTAATGTATGCATATAAGTTGCCATGATTACAAAGCGCTTTAAATATCGCAAAAAACAGAAATACATGCGCTAAAATTCTTACTCATCATTGGTATAGACAAAAATAATTAAATGTTCCAGAATTGACGTGATTTTATCGACACACATTAATATTCCCAAAAATATTTACACACCTAATAATTGGTTTATCATTTAACAATAGATTTTATTGCATTTTTGATTTACCGTGTGATTTTCAATTATTATAAGTTACAAAAATGGTCTGGCCAATTATTTGATTCACTGCAATAGGCAATAATTCATAATTTTGCAATAATTAGTTTGCCACTAGTATACTTTGCGTTTAAACAAGTTTCACGGAAATCCTCTACCGCTACCAACGTGACTTTTGTTACATAGCACCCATGCCACTGGAACCCCTCCAATGACCATTCTGACTACTTGGAACGGCACAACAATTACTTCTGAGCATGTTACTTGATGTGCATTTATCACATCGGAGAACGAGATAAGTAGCGTTATAGTTAAGATGATAGAACGCCAAAATATCCATTTCATGCAAAATGCTGATGGATATTTCTGTAAATTAAACAAACAAAGCAAGCATTTAATTCCAGTTAACAACACATTTCACCTCACCCCAATAATGTAATGTGTGATAAAAATGAGATCAACTCACCTCACGACCAATTTTGATAAGAACACAGAAAAGCCAAATTTCAGTGACAAAGTAACCCATACCAATTGCTAGCAGCACTATAACTAGAAGATTATACATGAGTGGAGCTGCAAAACGAGAAAGTATGTTTATACATTGAGAACATATTTATTGATAGGATTATGTTTTAAATACAAATTAATTTTATTATAACCATTATGATTCTTTATAAACTTACCATTATACTTCATTTCCCCTAAAAGGGAATCTTTCACAAACTCATAAGCTGTCAAAGAGTACGCTGAACCTCCCACTTCATCACTTGTTGAATTGCTCAAAAATACATTTCGGGTATAATCCAGTCTTACAGGTCCATCATAGCACAAATATTTCTCTGTTGAGATTGCTAGTATTATTGAGATGGCAAATAGAACCTAAAACAATTAAAATGGTAATCAAATTTCTTAAAAGAAACTCCATTAGAATATATTACAGTGTATTGTATTGAGTTGTTACGCATACAATGTCAAGCCCGGCAATGGCATCCAACCATTTTTGCACGAATAATGTTGTCGTATTTTCAGCTTCCACCCTGGAGTCATCCTTCTCATTTTCAAAAACATTGTACTGTATAAACTTTTTGATGTTTGGAAATACTGAATGCTTCTTTCCACCTTCTCCATTCTCCGACTCTGTTGACGAACTGCTAATAATTGACCTCTTGTCATCTATCGAAATAGCCGGATTTTGAGTGGGAGTTTTGACAGTCAATATTGTTGGCACACTGTAAATTGGCTGCTCATTGCTAAATGTAGTACTGCCGCTAATTACACTGTCGCGATCACAATCGCACTTATGACCCTCATCGGGAATATTTTGAAAAACTGTCATTTTGACAAGCAATATATGTACTATTGTACGAATAATATCAAGTCAAAAATCAAATTCGTTGGCTTTAAAAATTTCAAACTTTTAAAAATCCCTACAGTAAAACCGTTGTCTATCCAACTAGCTGTCGGACAAACTTAAAATTTTAGATGCTAACTGCACTGGACCTGCCAACATTCTGGAACCAATTTTCTTAACATGCCATCTTCGTTCCCAAATAATCGTTGCGTGTCATGTCTTCAGTTATGATAATTTGAGAACGCGTGTAAAATAATCTTGCATGTTAAGTATTTAGCAAACCATTCACAAAAGATTTTAGAACCAAAGCTATAGCTCAACACCTGTTGACGTAGGTCTAGTTTCTTTTTTTTGCAAACTAGGAAGAATCTTCAACAAAAGGCAATACAATATTTTAAGCTAACATGTATTCTCCTTTTTCAATAATGTAACAATTTTTATCCTTTTTACCTTATTCAATATATCTATCAAAAATGTTCTACAAGATATTCCTCTTCCCCTTTTGTCGATTCTCCAATATTAGTTATGCGCCTGGTGAACCACGACCCAGCCAAACTAAGCACCAAACTCACAAGAATTTTTTCACATGAAAAAATCATAAGTGATAAGAAAACAAGTTAGCCCATTATAAGTTGATCCCATCCCTAATCCATACATACTATACTATATTATTCCTTTTTGTCGTGAGAATTTTTTTATGTATAAAAATATTATATAAAATATCTGCTGGATTTTATAAGGTGACTGGATATTGTTAACGTGTTGACCACTGCCACCGTCACTGTAAACCACAATACAATGGGATTTGATAATGGATACCTACCTACACGAATGAATGTATGTAAGACACATTAACTGCTTGGTTTGGTTTTGGTCTTTGTGACTAACATAAAAAATTCTTATGTATACATAATCACAACAGTTTAACTTATTGTTAAAGATGTTTGCCTCAAAGAAGATCATAAATCCTGATTGGATTAGTATTATGCATGCACGTCTATCTCTTTGTGTTTAATAGGAAATCTACCTGGTCCAGTCAAGTTTTGCATGATAATAGCAAGTGATTGAGTTTTAAGAAGACTTTAAACTTGGTATGCATGATCACATATGGTTAATAGGTTTAGATAGTGGGAATTCGCACAACCAGCCAGAGATTTATCTTCTTCACAATGAAATGATTGTCTTCATTCAAGCATGCAAGTAGAGGCAAACAAAGTAAGTTCCATTTAAAGCCATTGTGCAAGTCGTGCAAACTTGTGAGTCTGAAACTGGCAATTTGCAAAAAAAAGTTTTTCAGATACAAGGGGAAATGTACATTGTATCATCATCATTTTTTAAGCTTGTGGTTTTTGATTGTTAGCTAGGAAGGTATAAAAACTTGTTTTTTGCGTGTAAAATAGTTTTTAAAAAGTGTATCACATCTTTGTTATATTTTCTTATAGCTTATATGAGAATGGGAAAAATCGGTATTTGGTTTAAAGGGTAAATTTTTAAAGTTTATAAGTTGACAGATGTTTGAAGTAGAGAAAAATATAGCTTATGGCAATGTTAACAGCATTTTTAGGATATATAATGTATTGCTTTATAGGTGAGTGGCTTTCAGAGTGCATTCGGATGGGCTTGCAAATCTTGTGCAAATCTTAACTTCAATTTTTAAAAAATCAGCCAAAATTTACACTTGTATTAGATAACATAACTGAATGCAGTTGAGGTGACCATGTTATGTTATAATGACTAATGCATTTTTAGTAGTAATGTGTAATATCAAATATGCTTTCATGTAAACTGAACAGGATTATTGTTTGCACTTGATAACTGTAAAGCGAATGATTGTTCGCAAAAAATCAGTATTGAATACAAACTGACCGACAGTGCATAAAAATCATGATCACCTAAATCTTATGAGCTAAGCAAACTGTTTTTGTGATTTTATAGCATCATGCAATTTAGGATACTCCTTTTGTTGTAACGGAACAGTTAACTGATTAAAAATGCATCCTATTTTTTATTACGTTGAATTTCTGATAGCTTTATGCATATACATGTATCGTAACACCATACTATATAATACTGTTTCTAGTAGTTCAACACTAATTGCATCTTTTTTCTATTATATTTATTTCTAAAATCTAATTTGTTTGGATTTAAAAATGGAATGGGCAGGTTGGCCAAGTAAAATCGCTATCGTTACATCATATAAAAGGCTATAATTTTCTGTTCTTTAAATATGTCTGACTAGCAAAGCCAGCCACCACGGTTTATATTCCCGTTAGTGTACGTAGTACACTATAAAAGTCTCTAGTATACATGATAATGATCTTTAAAATCAAATATCTTTA